>JBBPCS010022142.1:5995-17915 GCA_037974645.1 Hollardia meadi
TTGTTGAAGCAGCCTTTTAAACAGCCCGCCACCAGTGTGCATAAATCAATACTACTATTAACAACAGATTAAATGACAATGTGTGATGTGGAAGGGGTGTCTCGTAGCGATAAATCTACAGAAAAGTATCGCTCAACCCAGCAGTTTCCCTCAGCCTTTTAGCGGCTTTCAGCTCATTGTTTTGGTTCCGCCCATTAACATCATTTTCAACAGCAGCAGGCAGCTGTTTTTAATTCAATTAAATGATGAGCTTGCTGAGTACCAAACAGCAGAGGAGCATCTAGAAGCTCACACAACAAAGCAAAAACAGAGCGAATATTGGACTTACATAACTCCAAATAAATGCTAATGTTCCTCTGTGTTTGCTGGCTGTCTAAAATCTGATTGTTTGCTAACACGTTTTCACAACTTTATAATGACATTGTTGGGTTTACAGGTTGCGCTTGTGTAAATGATTAAAATCTATGTAGCAGAGGATTTTTCACAGCTTAGAGGAACACCATCGTAGGTCATTAAAACAGCAAATCTCCATAAGCGGCTCTGGGTTGAATCATTATTGTGATAAAGTTGCTAAATATAAGTGATTGCGAAACAGTTGCATGATTATTCAAACAGCTCTGTGTCAAAAGGTGATCATGCAGAAGTTTTATTTAAGATCAGAAAAATGAGTCCCAGAAAAGCTGGACTTGGGCCTGAAACAGACACCCGCAGGCTCCAACTCCAAACTCCCTCTGATTCTGACTACGTTTAACGGAAAAAGAATAAATCAAAACTCCAAGTCAAAGACTGAATCAAGAGTCAATGGTTGTAGACAATGCAACTGAAACTTAACAAAAGCTGTTTTGCCACGATAAAATCTCACAATGTTGTGTTTTTGTGTAAAAACATCTGGCCTCAGACAGAAGATCCTTCAACTGCAGGGTTTCTACTTTCCTCGTTGTAACGTGGCAGTGGTGACACAAGCCAGAAACAACACATACATTACTGAATGAACAGATGGAATGAAGCCCACAGCCTGTGGCTCTGCGTACAATGTGTCCAAACAGCGATGCTGTCATTAGAAAAACATGGTCGGCATGTACATTAAAGCTAAGGTTCAGCTGAGGCGATCCGTGCAGAACGGCACGTGCTCGTTCCTGAAAGCATCACGCTGAGGGATCTCAGCAAGATCAAATTAAAGAGGAGGTTCTGGCTCCACTTTGCTTTAAAGGTTCACCAAAAAGATGAAGTTTCAGTCATCTACTCACGCCTGCGTGCTGATGGAAAGTCGGGTGAAATTTCTTCATCCACAAGACATTTCTGGAGCTTCACAGCAAAACAATGTTACAGCGTTCTCCGAAACAACTGATGTAGAGGGACTAGTTTTAAAGCGTAAAAAAATAAGATCAAATGACCTTTTTGCCTTAAAAAACCGTGTCAATAATGTCTTGTCCACATAATGTCCAACAGAGACGCTGCAACGCTGTTTTGGCTGTGAAGCTCCACAAATGTTTTGTGGACTGAGAAACTCCACGTTCCATCAGCATGGGGGGGTGAGTGGACTGAAACTTTCTTTTTTTGGGTGAACTGTTCCTTTAAGCATTAAGCAAAAAAAAGTCAAGAACGTTCACTTGAACCAGTAAACTTGAAATCTGAAACCTCTGCTGCGTGTTGCTTCAGGGCCACTTTCAGACAGATGTTTCTGGACTAAAACAGGTCATGCTCATTAGGATATTTTCCTAAAAAAATTATATAAATAAATATAGATGAACCTCTCTTTGAGAACTCTTAATGTCAGAGCCATCACGCTGTGGATGGTCTGAAGGTCTTTTGTCTCTTATACAAACTGCTTTCACCTTCTTTGGACGTCAGACGTCCCACCTGCTGCTGCTGCTGCAGGGGATCTTTGGTTTAACGGGTCAAAATATCTGTTTATGTAACGTCAGCTGTTCACTGGGAGCAGGCCGCGCCCACAGAACCAACTGGGCTCCTGAAGAAAAGGTCCAATGAATGTGCAGAACGTCTTCGCTATTATCGACATCCTCTTTCTCCCCGGTGCTGCTGCTGCTGCTGGTGGTGGAGGCTCCTTCACTGATGCTAGCTATCTCTTTGGCTCGTAACATTTGTTCTGGTGTTAGCGTTCTGACTGTCGTTCACCTCTTCAGCCTGTCTGGGAGCAGCTTTCTAAACTGACTAAGACCCAATCCCAATTCCACCCCCTTGGCCCTGCCCCTAGTTTTGGAGTGCCCTCTATCGGGTAGTGGCCCTTCAAAGCGGAGCTACAGGGGGTAGAGCTTGGAATCACTTATCACAGAAGCAACAAGGCTATTAGGCATTCCCATTCTGGACAAAGGTTTCCACAAGGGATGTTACAACATGATTAGAACATTATAGTTCTATTACTATACATATATAGTGTCTTAAAGCCTGGTGCTTCCTACCTTTGTCAACTGTTATAGGCCCAAGCGTCAAATCTGACCAAATCTACAGGACACAAGAAGACAGATTAATCTATTGACAACAGTCAGGGAGCATGTTTATACATCAGCTACTCATCCTGCTCGCAGAAAATTCTGCCCTGCGCTGATATCAGATAAGCAAAGAAAAAATGTGCTGCTGGATTATATTTCAAGCTTCATACACAGGAAATGCTTGTCATAGTGATCCGATTACATATTCCTTTTCATCTCCAACTCCAATTTAAAATTTCTGCATGATTATTGGTGAAGATATTAACTCGCAAAGCCTTTTGGGAATTTTCTTTTACCACTCTGTTTGGAGTCTGCATCTGAAAACACTGCGTTTGGAGGGCTAGATGCCCACTACCCGTCGATCCCCCCCCAAAAAACAGGATACCCTACGCGAGCATGCACAAAACGGAGGGGTAGGGCCAAGTAGTAGGGCTAGGGGTGGAAATTGGGGTTGGTCATTACATTATTATTTGGGTCTAAAGCCGGGATCATGATTTATGTGAAGGTCCTGGAATAGCGAGGAAATTCACTCCAACATGAGCTAGTCGTTAGTTTAGTTAGTTAGCAGTCTGTCACTACCCGATCTGAGTCACTGACCCATCTTGGACATCTAGCTACGGCAACACCACTTAAACCACACGCAGAGCTTTGATTAAACTAGCTGTTAATAATTATTAGGATTACATTTGCTAATGATTATTTTCCAACGAGGGTGCGCCATTATCTGTCGTAGCATAACTTTTATTTATCCAATTCAATTCAAAGGGTCTTTATTGGCATGAAGGTTTCAGGAACAGAATTGCCAAAACATCAAAGTAGAATTTGTCCAAATATTTGGACAGCACACAATAACAGAAACATGAGCATTAAAAAAGCTACGACAGGCAACCACACACCGCTGTGTGAAATAGTCACGAGCAAATGTAATCAGAATCATATCAAATTAACGGTTTTCCTGCAGTAGTGGTGGTGATTTATCCGAGTGATCCTAGATCTCCATCATGGCGGTTGCGCTCGCACATGCACGACTCACATCGGGTAGAGACGAGGTCACGTGAGCAGTTGTATTTCAGTTTAAAATTTTAAGTTATCATTACTTATATTAGGCAGAACCTGATTATCGTTGGCCTCCTTGGGCCCCCCTAGCTGCTGGGCCCCAGAAAGCTTTCCCCCTTTTGGGCGGCCCTGACTTGGACTGGGACATTTTCTCGGGCAGTGTCTTCTGACGTTCCTTGTTTAATCATTTTTGTCCCATAAACAAAGGGCCTGACTATATACTGAATGTCACGCATGTAGATACATGATTTAAAAAAACTGTAATGGATGCACCCTTTTCTGATGATGCAACTAGGCCTAATGATTATTTTCATTATAGATTAATCTATTAATTATTTTTCTGATTAGTCTGTTCATTGATTAGTCTATTTATTGTTTAGTTTACATGTTCCTGGTCGAGGTGACGTCTTCTGATTGGTTATTTTTTTGTCTGAGCAACAACTAAACGCATTCAATGCATGTTATAAAACGGAGGAAGGGAGCAAACATTGAAGACAGATGACCCAGCAAATGTTTGGGAATTTACTGAATTAGTCGATTATCAAAAATTGACGACTGGCTCATTGTTTTGTGTATAAATGCAATGCACGAGGCTCGCTGTAGCCCATAATAAAGACAAGTTTAAACGATTTAAAACCTGAAAACCAAACTAAAAACTGAAACTTCTTTGATTGTAGCTCATTATCAATTACTGCTAAAAAAAAACAACAAACAACAAGATTTTAGAAAGACAGATTTTAGAAAGATAGTGCAAAGCACAAAGAAGCCCTGCAGTAACCTCATCAATAACTCAATAATAAGTTCCAGCTGAACTTACTTTCCTTGTCGCTGCTGAGGATCGTCACTCCTGCACGCTGCACCGACACACAGACCAAAGACTGAAGTCAGCTGCTGCCTCTCCTCATCCTCCTCCTCCTCCTCCTCGATCAACTTTCACTCCCTCTCATGTATAATGCCAGGCTGCGCTGGCCCCGCCCACTGACGCCCACCTTTACGATGACCTCACCGTTGACCACGGCCCGGGACGTGGAGACTAGCGCATCCCAACACTGCGCTGATAGCTAGGCAATGACGCTGCCTTCGCGGACTGTCGGAAAAAAAAACAACAACTATAAAACGCCGACGTGAGAATTCAGCAACCATGAAAATAAGGTCAGTATCTGTCCAGTGGAAAAACAGTTGGTGCTGGAATAATTTCAGTGTGTGATGTTATGAGCCTACATAATTAGTGTAGAGGTGGAAGAAGTACAAGTAAGATCTTGTTCTGGAGTAAAAGTATAAGATTACAGTGTAGAAATACAAGCACAAAAGTATTAGCTTCAAAGCACCAACAGTAAAAATACTCATGTGGAATCAATCAGCTTGTAATGTTATAGGATTATGATTATTGATGTGTTCATTACTTTAATACCTACAGGTGAATTCAATAAAGTTTCATCTTAATCTATGATATGACATCATAATGTATTTGTTGGTTGTATTTTGTGTTATTAAAATAAATCTGTAAAGTGGAGTAAAACATATCTGTAGTGGAGTAGATGTGTTTGGAAATACTCAAAGATGCCCTGAGATTAATGTTGTGAAAACTTGACATTTCTACAGATTATTTTTATTTAACTACATAAATAATATTAATCATGCCTTATTGTCTAGGCTACAGTAGGCTACTACCTTTTTAAAAGCCCAATTTAAAACCAATAAAAGGTGCAGTGTGTAAGATAGTTGAGTCTCTCTCAGGTAAATGCATCACCCACCTGCAGTCAACTCAGCTCTCTGGAGCGTGTTAGCATCTTTTAGCTCGTGGTTTTAGTTTTGCATCACTCTCACTGCTCTCATTGGGTTGTGTTACCACTGCAGCAGGCTGTGCAGCCTGTGATACACCTACAGGAGCCTAATAGCTCAGTACCAAACAAGTAGTGAAACATTTAACATTAGCATTAGCAGCAAAAGAGTCACGTAGCCTGGGAAGAATTCATCAAACTGCCAAAAATGAATGCCAGCGCTCCGTATCTTGGAACCAAGGGGCCAATAAATCAACACTTTGGGTTGGAAAGCCATAGCGGAATGAGACTTTGGAATGAGACTAAACAATAAATTATGTGGCACATTACACCTTTAAGGCTATTTGGCTTAAATATTAGCCTAGTGCCTTAATCTAGTAACAGTACCTAAGTTTCTGTCAACAAAAATCAGAAAAGTGGGATGTTTTCTCCGCATTTCTCCCCAGATGGGATTATTTTTCTCATTTTTGTGAATATTAAAAAAACAAAAAAAACTTCCTCATGTCATTGCATTTTTCAAAAACATATCACCAATAAAAAACAAAAAAAACTGCAAGGTACATTTAAGCTTCATCTGTCTAAAATGGTGGGCACGTGCAAAGAAAACAAATAAGGACGATGAATTTTTATTCTAGTTAAAATCCCTCTAAACTCATTATTATGCAATATAAACAATAAGGCATTCTGAATAAGCTTCCGAGTGCTTTTGGCTTGAAGACAATGATTAAACTAATGGAGTGTGTTTGTGTTCGTTTTAGAAATCAGAGGCCCAGAGCTGCACTGTACTTAAATATTAGGAGCTAATTCATATTTTATTAACTTATTGTGGAAATGCTACTGAATAATATTATACATGTGGCACAACACATTCTTAACAATAATACCAAATTAGAAAAATCACCTTTACGATGAATTTCCACACTCTCCATCTCCATTATGTCATATCTCTGCAGGCTGTACCACCCTCTCCAGTCATACACTTGTCCTCAACTACGTGTCTGAAAGTACTTGAAGGCAACATTGAGCCGTCATGGGCAGGAGGATTTTTACCTGCCAACATCTTCTCGTCTACAAAACAAACAATTTAACACTGATTAACAATGACGCAGCATCTGTAGAGTTTAAACTCCTCACCGGAGCTGACCTCGACTCTGCTGCCACCTCGTGTAAAGTTTATTCAGCTAATGTTCCACTATGAAATCATGTGTTTATCTCATAAAATAACCCAGACAGATCACCAGTGACTCTGGGGAGCAGCTTCGGCAGCATTTGGCAGAAATTCACAGGTGTATCAGTGATCGCTGCATGCAGCCATGCTGTTGTGCTGGAGCACTTCACCGAGCTGAGCCGTCGTTACTCTTCCTGCTGAAACAGGTCAACGTGTTTGCTGTGCAACCAGTTCATTTTATTAAAAAGCGAAGTGTTAAAAAAAAAAAAGGGGAAAGTTGTGGTTTTATAGAGGAAGCTTTGTGCCAGACTATTAGCTGGAACCACACAATGACGCCAAGTTTCAAATGGGGAACATAACCCTCTGTGAAACTACTAGCTGAGCCAACAATGAAGTGTCTGGATTATTTAATGAATTTGGGACAGACTTCCACAGAACTAATTCTACTTTGGTTATTCTTTATCATCTCGAATCATCATCATCATCGCCAGGTCAAACCTTGAATTCGTCCAATACTTTATGACCAAACATAAGACATTCCCATCAGCCTCGGCTGTGCTTTGTGTTTAGTGATGCTAATGTTAGCATGCTACAACACGAAAGTCAAGACAGTTACATCTGTCGTGATGCGTTTCGGTGGTTTCACTCACACAATTCTATATTGAGCCCTGGATTTCCCCTGGTGGCTTTCTGTACTTCTGTCTTTTGTGGCTTTGGCAAAAACACAACCTGATGATACCTGTGGCTGCCTTGTATGTTGCTGTGTCCTGTTATGTTCCAACTATATAGTGAGGTTCTATCTCATAAGAGTCTTAAGAGGATGATGTCAGCTGTGCAGTACCAGTGCTTTGAGTCTCAACGGAAGTCTACACGGCAGAGTTGAGTTGAAGCTCAAATATTAAAGTCCTTCCATAATATGAGCGCTTGAAAAGAGATGTTTACTCACGCAGCCAGATTGTTGGCTTGGCATGAAGGCCGTTTCCATGGTTTCCCAGAAGTCCTAAACATGGCTTGGCAGATGGCCCGAAATCTGACGAGAGGCATCTTGATAGATTCTTTTATGTGGACTTCAGATGGTTTATTAATCAAACTGCCTCATACAACCTGAGAGTTCTGGGAAACCACTGACGGGGAATTATTTTTCTGCAGCTGCTCGCTCCACGCGGGACGACGTGTGGAACACAGAAAGTCGAGGGATAAGAACATTTAAACGTCCAGAAACTTCACAACCGCACAAATAACATTCATTTCTATTATAAATAGGATGGCATCTTGATGGATCTTAAAGAAGTGCTGCACCATGTCAGGATTAAAGGTGCAATTTGTAAAATATAGCCAGAATTTGAAGGTACCTCCACAAATATAGGGGGCAGCATATCACCAGAGTAACCACTGTGACTGTTAACTTAGGTAGCAGTGGAGCTAGTGGGCCTACTGCACCGTGAGATGGTGTCAGGCTTTTAGCAGCTACCGAACACAGCATGTAGAGATGGAATATTTTCACATCTTATCTGTGAATTTTGTATTTTTCTGTTCAGTAAAGAAACTAGCTGTGAGAATATTTCCTTTCTTGACATTTTGTCACTTTGTTTTGTTTACTACTCTTTACTAAACTACTCACCGGTCTACCAGACAATGTTCAGTCATAATACATCTACAAGCTTGTGATACTCCTTTTTTAGCCCGTCCACATTTTATCCGAACGTGTGAAAGAAATACCGAACGACTTTATTCCGTTAAAAACTTCATTTAAATAAAGTGACAGGAAAACGTAGCCACATTAAACTCCATCTCTGAGGTTTTCTATGATAAAAGCAAAGCAAACTTAATACCTGTTCCAGCCTTATGGGAAAACATCACCAGTAAATCCTCCAGTATACCGTCACAGACTTTAACACTGTGCCCAGTTAGAGCTTTACTGCATGATGTAAAAGCTACAGTGCATCATGGGAGAGAGAGCTTGTACAGTGTAAGAGAGGAAAATGTCACAGCTTTGAGTAAACTGTTTTTTATTCATTGGCAAAACAATTTATCATACATATAATTTCAAATAAATATTTACAAGCACAACAGGCAGATAGTTGTCACACTGTTCAAACAGCTGCTTGCGCATTCAAAGTAGACCTTTCATATTTTTTTAAATTATTTTTAAGGCCACCTCTGTGATGATTGAGCTTGTTTTTTTGAAATTTACCTCATTCATTTTCTTCTTGAAGCAGCGGCTGTGGACGAGAGGAGATAAGGATGGTTATGAAATACTTGATTAAAATAAATCCTCTAATCTTTTTTTTCTTTTCTTGCACATCGACTGCACCGATATTCTCACCGAGTAAGCCAGCTCCTCAGGCGCAGAGTCTGGTCTCTGCCATTTATGGTTGGACAAAATCTTGAGGACGACCAAGCCGAAGGCTACAATCAAAACTCCTAATGAATTTCCAAACACGGCCTCGGGTGGAAGGTTGGCGTACGGCTGAGTTCCATTGGTGTTTTCTTTGCTGTGGAAAAACACATTTTAAAAAAGGGCAATTCAATCAGATTTTCTTTAAGGAAAACAGGAACTAAAAGTAGAAATATGGCACTCACAGAACAAAGAAGAGCTTCTCGTTGATTCCGGAGATGCAGGCAACGATGCTGAGCGACAGGATGCTGCCTCCAAACCACACATGTACGGGTTTGAGCAGTTTACGTAGTGATGTGGGGGAGCAGGGCAGGAGGAAGGCAGCCATACCCGCCACCCACTGGATGGACGGACGCAGGGACA
The DNA here is from genome assembly GCA_037974645.1 of Hollardia meadi. NCBI lineage: Eukaryota > Metazoa > Chordata > Actinopteri > Tetraodontiformes > Triacanthodidae > Hollardia > Hollardia meadi. Next base: position 15,212 of record JBBPCS010022142.1, read on the forward strand.
GACATTCACAGACAAACGAAGGCAGCGAAAGCTCGATCATGTCTCAGAATGAAAAAACAAACATCACGCCCACGTTATTGGCTCATAAAGCAATTCAATTTCTAAAGTTGTATACCTGTATGGCAAAAAGAGCTATGGCAGCGATTCCAATCCAGCTGTGCAGCGAGTAGAGGTTTGGAATTTTATGGGCATTGTGGAAGTCAAACACAGCACAAAGTCCCACGACTGACAGGACCAGAGCGAGGAGCATCAGTGACGCGTGCAGCAGCTTCCAGGGGAGTTTATTCTGACCCCAGGTCAGGGGGACGCGGTACAACACAGCTCCTGTGGGGAGGATGGCGATAACAGAAAAGATGCTAAATGTATTTTTAAATGATGCATCCATATGTTGATGTGTAGCAGTTGTATAATGTCCTCCGTGGCTCGGGAGGAGCTGAGAAACAAGCGAGCCAGACGCATGCACCTTTACGGATCTCTTCATTTGAGCCTGAAGGCAACAAATTTTAACACAAAGCCCGAGTTACAGACTGGAGGCATGGACTTTGGGCATTTACCTAGCAGGGGAAGGCAAATGAAAGATGCCACTGAGCTGCATTATGGGAAATGTAGGATCTGGTGTTTTCAGAGCTTGATTTATAGGAGATACATGTCGCAGCTCTGTTGAAGTTCAATACTAAACCAGTGGTTCCTCACCTTTTCAAGCATATGACAACTTTATTGAAGAGTGATTTTCTCAAACTGTTTCATTTGAATCCTTTTCAGAGGCATGAAGAGGTAAAACTACACATTTCATGAGGAAAAAAAGCACATATGAAGTAAAGGGACATGCTGAAACTTGGTTGGCTATCAAGATGTGAACACGCTGCAACATCGCAGCAAATATTATTCTACGTTCCACAACCGCTAACGCTGCGTCAGCCACTGCCAGTTACAAGCTAACAAACAACATAAACAAAAGATGCTAATTACACTTAGCATTCTGATACGTCTGACTCCTGATCTGAGGATCAAACATGTAACGTTATGGCTGAATCTCTCCATGTTTCCTCGAACACAAGCCATCTTGAGGCTAGCTGATCTTTCACCGGTCAAGCTAGCGCAAACAGCGGTGGTGGGCGGAGCCAGAGGCCTGTGATTCATAGATCCAGAATTTCTACAAGAGGGAGGAAGAGCAGATGTGCTTCCAGCGCCTTTTTCATTTTTATGTGGGAAAACCATGTTAAATAAAATATTAGTCAAAGCAGAGTATTTTTCTGTATTTTAGAATGTGCCTGGAGGGGAACTTTAAATATGCTGAAATTGAAAGCATGTATGCTTTCAAAAGTTTAAAGGAGCTGCTCTAAGTGTGTCCAAATATTGACACAAATAGATATATTTTACTACATCCCCAGGCTCATTCATGGTGAATTCACACAAAGTTTACTCTGTAAATCCAAAGTTTTTTTTTATTTTGTTGAACCTGAATCTCAGGGATCTATTTTGGTGTCGGCTCGGGTGCACTGAGGTTATTTCTGCGCTGCATCTTGGCGACCCTAAAAACATAAGGAAATTTGAATTGTAGTAAATTTTTGTATTTTAAAAAAATATTCCATATAACCTGCAGTTTATGTACAGCTGAGGGTAAGAAAGGCTCAGATGCAGTGGATGCTTTAATATTCCACAGCTCTGATGGAACCAAATCTAACTGACATCACTATAATATATTTATTTGTTCTAGTAAAGTTCATCAAAAAACTTAAAGATAATTTGTTGTTGTAGATCATTTTGCCTGAGAATTCAAATCAAATTCTTTCACATAATCTATCAAGTCAGATATTAGTATAGCCGATATTTATTGGCTAATATATGCCAAAACCCATACAGATGGATAGGCCAATATCGGTATATATAATATAATTTATCGGCCCTGATAATTATCGTGCATCCCTATTGGATTGGTAAGGAAAAAATTTGTCCACATTTTTACTGTATTTAATTTCATTTACAGCACTATGGTAGTTTTTAACTGGAGATGGTTATGGATCATTGTGTTGAAATCACACGCTATGAAACACAGAAAACACGATGGTGACTATTGGATCTTCAATATGTCAAAACATGTTAAAATGAATGAAGCTTTAAAAAAAAAGAGTTATCATCTGCAGGAAGTACTGGTTCCATATTCGAAACTCTGCATGGACAACAATACGTTTTCCTTGAGGATGAAAGATCCCACCCAGTACCCCACTGAGCTACAGGTGCATGCATCTGGCGTGCTCACGAGCCCCCCCTGAAAATACTATAACAATACTATGAGACCTCATTATGTATATCATACAAGTGATGAGTGTGCTAAATGCTGTATCTATTGGTAATTACAATCAAAGTTTATGAGCACAAAGTCTGTATTTTAATGAGGCAGTCTATTATTATAGAGTTTGAATTACTCACCTAAAGAGGTCAGGAATTAAGCTAATTTATGCATTATTCCACATGGGTTTCACAAGTTATTATTCAAATTTAGGCAGCAAAGTTCTCCAAAATCAAATGTAATTTCTTTTATTTTGGCCTTTTTGACCTGACTGTTTGACTTCTGTTCGTCTTCCTGAATATCCTTCTCTTGCTTTGTCTGTCAAAGCTCTTTGTAATTGTTTAAAAGGTGCTATATAAATAGCTTTATTAATAAAGTTTATTATTATTATATTATTATATGTCTTTATCATTT
>JBBPCS010022191.1:0-24919 GCA_037974645.1 Hollardia meadi
GCATACTCACCAGACATGTCACCCGTTGAGCATGTTTGGGATGCTCTGGATCGGCGTGTACGGTTTTCTGACTGGTTTTCTGACCCCCTGGTCAGACTGGTTTTCTGTTAACAATCCCTTATGTGCTTTGCAAAGCAGGTACGAACCTGCGAAAAAATACACGATTGTTTTCTTTTGCAGAAAACAATGAAGCGTAATGAAGTAAATTGTGATTTCCACTTGTTAAAACTGTATCCTAATCATGTTGTGCTGCCTCCCACCAGCATGAAAGTCCACTTCATTTTTCTCTCCCTCTCACGCACGCACTTAACCAAACAGCGCCAGACCGCACAGACAAGCGAGAGCCGAGTGAACATGTGAAATAAAATTCTAATTCGAGAGCTTTTTACCCAGGAGTCCTCCCCACAGGCTTCCCAGTGACACCATGATGAATGGCTTTGCGTTTGCTGGATGTGCTTGTCTGTGTGTGTGTGTGGCAAGTTTCAAGGCACAGAGGTTGTCACCCCTCGGAAAAAAACAGTCCTCCCCCTCCCATTAAGCTGCCTGTGGATAATTAAACCCTGTTTTGAAGAGTGGCCGCGCTATTATTTATTTACTTGTTTGTCTCACATGATACATGAGAAGAGAGAAAATAAGAGAGAGGCATGGGGTGATTTCTGCCAAGCACGGCATATTCAGGGCCATGCTCCCAGTTAATGGAATAAGAGAATGAGGAGAAGTCATGTACTTTCTTATGTTTTGTGTGTGTGTCCCACCTGCACGTCCAGCTGTACATAAACAAACAATACCTACTGGTGTGCTACCAAAGGATTTTTTGACATTGATTAATTCTTATCTATAAGTAATATGAAAACCTGTGATTCACTTTTGTCCTGTGAAATGACGATGGCCTCGACTTAAGTCTGAATCGGAAAGCAATTTGGCGAGCGAGGCCCGACTGCGGGAAAGAAAACTGCTAGCTTTTAGCGTTGTGAACCTCCACTCTCCTCAGATATCAGACACTGGCGCAGGTGTCTCTGAGAACTGGTCTCTTTGTCTACAGGTAAGATCAAGCCAAGATGAATCTTCCTGGCAAATTTGAATTATATAAAAGCAACAACAGCTCACATGATAATACCATTTTTACATCAAAATTAGTATATATGCAGTTTTTCAAACACGGGTAAACCCGCTAAAAATGAGCAATTGATTCAGATCACATACGTCATCAGACTGCATCCAGAAGACATTAAAACTTGTTTTCAAAAAGATTTAATCAACAACATTCATAATTACACATTGATTTTTTCAGGTGCTGATGATGGGAGTGGCTACGGAGTGAGTCAGCTCGCTGGCTTCTCAAGTCTGATACGTGTTGCACATGCACATTACCGATCAGGTACTGACATGACAAAATTACAGCTACTTTGAAAAAAATATCTTTTATACTTTAGTCAAACTCAAACTCAAAGCTGAAGGATGTTCAAGCACTGTTGAGCGGAAACCAGTGGAAATGTATTTACGCACCAGTGCCCTTTAGTTCAACGCGCGTCACAGCATCGTTTTGGAAAAGCGGCGAAAATCAGTGTGTCCACCCGGGTGCCATGTTTACATCACAGGTGATTGGAGCTGTAGCCGATAATTACCGGCGACTACTTGACCTGAGAATTCACGCAGGTTACTGAAGACAAAAGCCAGATGTTAATGAATGTTAGTGGGTTTTGAGTCCAGTGTGAAAGTGGTGTAATATACTCCTTTAAGTGTTACTTTTCTTCATTTCTCCCTACTGAAATGACTTGTGTAATTATACTGAATGTGCATCTTTAATATCTTGTATTTACGAACATGCAAACATGATACAAGTAAAATGCACAAATGTGAACATCTTTGTGTATAGTAACTTTCAAACAGCATATATTTAAACTGAAACTGTCCTTCAACATTGAAATTGTGCTTCTTCAAGTAGCCTGTGGCTAAGCAGTCAGATTATTTTGTTTATTTGGCTTCAAATATGCCTGCTGTTGTACTTTTCTCCCTCCCTCACCTTCACATTTATAAACATTTACTCTTGAGCAAGAATCCTCCTAAAATAAATGATCAATTTATAAGTTTGCAGAAAAAACAGTACAGCTTCCCCTCTAGTCTCAGTTTTAGTTCATAATCCAAATGTATTTCAAAGGCTAAGGGACGGGAATGTGGATTTGTACGTCGTGTCATCACAAGGGGTCCAGCACACATACTGTGAAAAACTGTTATATTACAGTGTGTAACATGATAAACACTTACACAAACAATATATAGCATCTGAATCAAAATGGCAATTATTATATATAATGTTTACCCAAGAAAACATCCACACACACACACACACACACACACACACACACACACACACACACACGCGCACACACGCGCGCGATTTTAAATAACGATTCAATGACCAGATAATTGGACGAGCACAATCCCATTCTCCAATCTCGATCCTTGCCGGAGCTGCGCCCACCGACTAAAGGTCACAGGGCTGTCAGGGACATTGTCTTTTACTTAGTGACTTCATCGACTTTCTTATTGATGCTCCTATTGACTTTTCCGAGATTACATAACAGGTTATTTTCTATACAGAACACAGAAAATTAACCGAGTATCTCATTATCAAAACCATTACTGTAAGCTCTACAAAACACTACTATTAAGACTTTGATCCCTGGAGGCCAGCATAATATCATCTCCTAAATTTCTTTGTCTCAGTTCCTCTGAGCTTCCCCAACAGAATGCTCAAAGAATGACAAAACCCCAACGCAACATACTATAGATTTGTTATTGTGACCCCAGACTGTGATCACTTGGTGATGTCTCCACAATGGGCATCCATAAGGGAACGTCATGCAGCTCAGGTACTGTATGTGCTGAAGTGCTCCTCTGTGGCTCTACTGAACTGCATGTTTAATGCACAGCTCCCATGGTAAACCATTACTGTGTCTGCTGTAAGACACAGCTCCAACCCTGGGGAGAGCTGCAACCAATTTAAAAAAAAAACCTTGAATGGGAGGAGTACGCGGCAGTCGGTGACAGGTGGACAGGGGTGCCATGTTGGGTTCCAGGACGTGTGTGTGTGTGTGTGTAATTTCTGATGGAAGAGAGGTATAAAGAGATGGGTTATTGTGTCGGAGTGTTTGCACATGGGATCTTTTGCTGCACCTGTGCCAGCTGTTCAGACAAAAGGAGCATGATCAGAGCTGGGGGAGGAAAAAACATGAAATGGGACGTCAACTTCAAGCTCCTGTCACTGTTATTTATAAATAGCTTGCTGTGTCCATTTTCAGCTGATGTTTCTGTCACCCGCTCTGTGACAGTGAGTAATGAGCTCCACTCACCTCTGCATTTCATTTATGGACAGACCCCTTTTTCCACTCCCAAATGAAGTTTCACAGTTTGTTCATAGTGGTTTGACGACCAGTTAAAGCACCTTAGCCATGATTTGTGCATGTTTTCTTCTTGACAAGAAGCTATTTGGAACATTACTCAAACACAGAAATGTGTCCCAATCAACTATTCACTAAATCCGGCCCCTAAAAAGCAATTTAGAGTGCATTTAGCTAAGCAATCATGACTAGGCATGGGCAGGTGTTAAGATTTGGATTTCCCACAATTTTAAGCTGAGTGCTTATAGGGCAGCAGCAAGAGTCAAACTGTGCATGATATGAGTTTAAAGAGTAGCGTCATTTAGCCTTTAAAAGATTAAAAAATAAATAAAATAAAGTCACCCGGAGACAGTGTTTCCAACTATTTTCAGCTACAAAATCTGCCTGTGACGGTTTGTCAGTTCAGCCGCACAGCAATGCACATGCAGCTGATTTTGGACTAGGGTTATGTCAAATTGCTAATATCTTTAAAAAAAAAAGAAAAAAAAAAGTGGGGTGATTGGGGGGGTTGGTCCTCCTGGAGGCTGCTTTCAGTACAAACATACATCTAAGATACATTATCTGACTTCCCATTCTCTGCAGCACACACGCATCATGTATCAAATCCCCTCATGCAACCGCTCCCTTTACCTGGAAGAATAGATTTTAGATTTTTCTCACCCAGATGGCTGGTAATGGAGGATTGCTGGGAGGTGATCAGTATCCGTGGTAATCAATATACCGTAGATCAATGGTTAGCAACGCATGCATACACACAATTTGATGATTTACTGACCTCGCCTGCTGACGGCATCCTGGTATTGTAGGGTCAGATGCTTCTGGTAATATCATTTATCAGAGTTAAATGATCAATTTTGTTCTGGGCGCCAATTATCTTACTGCCTTTCCAATGTGCAGAACAATAATTGATTTCATATTCCAAAGTAATAGGCTGACATTTGGTTTATGTTTACCAGGGTCATGATCATGTAAAAGTATAGGGTGCATGACCATTTTGTTGTTATACAACATTACACCAGAAAGCTTTATTGATCTGGATCCCAGCAATGGTCAACTTGATCACAAGTGAACGAATGCACATGCTGTAAAGGCTTTCACGATACCAGATGTTCGCTACATTATCGATTATCGTGGCCAAAAGAATTCAAATTTTTGCTACACCATCAGAAAATTTCATTCAAGGAGGAAAGAGTAACTATAACTGTACAAAAGAATACAAAAAGAACAATTACACTTAATGAATAGTGATAAAGCCCCACTCTGATCTGATACCTTTAAAATCAATCAATCAATTAATCAAATCTATGAATTATCAGCACACTCATTTGCTTAACAGTGTCATCACCTAATCTGTAAAATATGTCACCGTTTCACACGCGGCACTGCCACTGTGAATCTGGCTGAGGAATGTGTCAGCCAGATCTCTCCTCGGCTTCCCAAATGTCTCAAAACAGTTTTCTCTCCCTTTTCTCAGAAGAATATATCGGTGGAAAAGGTGATTACGTCTCCTTCCATCCTCCCCGTTTCTCCCTCGTTTCCTACCAGCCTTCCCTTCCCTCCCGACAATACTGGCCGTCAGGGTGATGAGTTTGTCATTGCAAATGGTTTTCATTGATTAATGGCGCATTTGATTGGAGCAACCCTGACCTTGCCTGGAATGGACAGGCTTTGTTGTTTTTGTATCAAAAAATAAAGAACGATCTCATAATAAAAAAAGCTGAATTAAAAAATGAAGCATTTTTCTTTCCTTTCGAAGGTGTTTATAAATTGATGTTTACCCAGACTTGGAGGTAAAGATGTTACAAACGCTACAAGGAGCTTTATGCAATCTAAATTACTGAGGGGAAAGGAAAAACCTTGTGAAACCATTTTCTTTCCAAGCATGCAGTAGTTGTCAATCTTGCCTGCTTTGGTAACCATATGCAAGTCCCTGGAGGATGTTTCTAACAAATTACATCTCAATTTTCTTTTTTTTTTTTGTATTAAAAGACGAGCCCCAGTGTCACATTAGGCCATTAATATTTCCATACCCAAGTAATCTTTGTGATAACTCATCAAGTGTATCTTACAGTTTTTATTGTAGAGATAATGTTATCTATTGCTCACCTCCTTTAGCAGTATGAACCCTTGGATTCCAAATGTCTTTGATGTTGTTCAGTCCCATTCAGCTCAACTTCAGCTGGTATGAAATGTGAAGAAATCCAAATTTTCAATCTATCGCTTGTTGTAAATGTCGGAGCTTATTGAAACGATCGGAGGTCGCAGGCCAGATCAAGATGCCCCCCGGGCCGTATTTTGCCCATGTGTGGCCTACGGCTACATCGACGTCTACATTATCTAGCTCGCTCAGTGTTTCTGCTGGTAATAGCGTACGTATACGTACGGACAGATGGACGAGGGGAGACCCTGAAAACGTATCGCTATTGCCGACAGAGGCATAAAAAACAAAAATCAAAACTGATGCAGCACAGGCCAAAATTTCCTAATTTTTAATGTGCCTACTGAATAATTATAGACTTCTGCAGTGTCTAATTATTAACAATTAATCAACTGAAATATTATAAAGAGTAATTTGAAACTGGTTGATTAAATTTGCATTTAAAATGTGATTTAATGAAGTCAAAGTAAAAAAAATAAAAAATACCCAAAATTCTGATATGACATGAATAGATGGAAGTTCTATCAATACAGTACAACACATAAGTATTCAAACAAAAAGGTCAGCTTTTTAACATTATAAATGCACTGTACACATCTCATGACTTCTGTTTGGTATGAAGAGCCTCAGGTAAGTTAGTCCAACCCATGCAATGCATGCACAAACCAAACCATTTTCTCTTGTTTCCCCCCCCCGGGATGATACGTTAGCCAGAATAGGCCCAGGCTTTAAAGGACATGTGCTTCCATAATCACCCATTTCATTTCCTCTGCTGCTTCAGCCTATTGTGTGGTGAGGAGAATGGTTCGATGGGCTGAGGGCAGGTTATTATCCTGCCCCACCTGTGCTTATTATTAGTATAAGTGATATTCTAGGAGGAATTGTCTACGTGTGTGGTAGTCCCTGTGTGTAGGTGGTGTCATTGAATGTATGGAAAAGTAATCCATAAAGTCCATCTCTCTCCAGGTTACATTTTTCTCTTTGCTTTGTGTTTCGATTCCTCCTCCTCCTCCTCCTCCTCCTCCTCCTCGTCTTCTCTGTCTGCAGTTTCTTTGGTTACTGGTGAAATGGCCTTTTGCCGCAATCATATCTGGGAGTATGTCGCGGCCCAGTGGACCATACATTTACTCCCGGCACATGTAGGAGAGCCAGACTGAGTGCAATGAGGCCTGAACCATGTTTCCAGTCTACAGTATACAGTAGCCTTATAGCTGATCTCAATTGACTGTGAACTCACCCAGCCATCCACCCAGACACACTGAGATGTACAGTGTCGTATGAGCTGTGTGCCACAGTAAATATCATCTTCACATTAAAGCATTTACTATGTTTTTTTATTCAGAAATGAAACAAATAAAGTCTGTTTTGAATCACTTTTGAAGAAAGTGTCTTTTATGGCAGCAAACTGAAAGATGAGATCAAATAGAAGACAGGAGAATAAAGTGCTATGATCATCTCTTTCTGTTTTTCATGCTCAGCATCATCGCTCACAAGTCTGCATATCTTCTCTGCAAAATCATCTTTGAAGCCCGTACTCTGGGTTGATTATGCTTTTCAACCTGTGCGCCACTTTTGCACCTTTGTTCCTCCCCCACTTTCGAGCATCGCTATTGATTTCTTTTGTCCTACCTGCATGCAACTTCGCCATTGGCAAAGTAATTTTGGCTTTTGGTTTGACAGACGTGCTAAAGAGAAGCCATGGCAAATGTGTGCTGACCGTCTGAATGATTGCTGCAGAATGCATCGCGCACGGGCCGCTCCATCCAGCCCAATCAATGGCAGCGAGCATCACCGATAAACACAAGCAGAAGAAAAAAAACAAAAAGCATCTGATCAGTAAAACATGAAGGAATTTGTTATTGATTTCCAAAACAAACCAATGTGAGAGGAAGCACTAAAGGGAATGACCATGAGAAGTGAGGAAGGGTTAATAGATTACAGCCCACCTCTTTGGCCAACCAGTTTGTATATGCTGTTTAGGCGTAATGATAAATGGTTGTGAAGTGCCTCTCTACCACCCTTATCCTTCCTGTCACCAAACCACTTCGATAAACCTGAACAGTCTGTTACACCATTATGTGAAAACAGCAACTCCCCCCTCCTTCATCTCATTTTCTTCCTCTGTCTCTCTGTCATGATCATCTTCAATTATAGTGTTAATGATGACCTAACCCTAAGTGCAACTAAAAAAAAAAGGGACCATTAGAATATTATAGGAAACAGGTAATACATAAGAAACATAAGTGCCCAAAATAATAAAATGAATTACGGTGCCCCCTCCGGTGGTTTGTACTTGCCCTGAAACTTGACGGGTAACGTGATGCTGCTGCGACAATCTCAGATATGACCCCAAAAAGGCAGCAGGAGTCAGGGACGGAGAAGAGACAAAAGAAGAAACTGCAGGATGACGCTCGTGCATCACTTGCAGGTATGTTTAATAATGTTAATTTGCTTAAAACAAACGGCCTGTGCATCCACAGACAGCTGCCCCGGAGATGCTCACATTTCTTCATGTGACCAACTTCAAGAGCTCTGTCCAATCGCCTCTGCTGAACGAACGAACAAAACGTAAGCTGATTAAAACAAACCGACGTTCATGAATGGGACAAGAGCATCTAAGTGTTCTTGCTGTCATCAGCATCAATGCAGAGCTTGCTCAGAAGCTTCATATGATGACCCAACTAACGATTTTGCAGCCAGGAAAAGCAGACGTGTTCCTCTGTAGAGCCTCCTGCAACCGCTGAAAAATGCCTCTTCTATAGTTCTTTACAATGATATACTGTCTTTGCAGAGAGTTTTAGAATTTTGTGACCTTTCTCCTGTTTTGCATCATTTTGTCTATTTATTTTTTATTTATTTTAACAAGAGCAGCAACATTAATAATGAAAATATTTCTTGGGTCTATTTTATTGAAGCAGATTGTATTTTTCAATATTAAATGCGTTTTAAAGTTCTGTATTATAATATATACTGCCTTTAAACTAATTTTACAGTTCAGTTTTTCTTTATATTTATTTTAACAATAATGGTAACAGTGTTTTTTATTGAAGCAACTTCGATTCCACATTTTTCTGCGTGTGTTTTTGCCTGTTTTACAGTGTTATTGTATAGTTCTGGTTTTCTTGTTTGTCACATTGATAATAAGTATATATTTTTTAAGTTTTAAGTTTTACAAGAATAAATCCAGATGTAAGGCTTGCTTTATTGGCTCTGATGCACCGTTTCATAGTGGGGAAAGAATTTTAACTGAACCTGAGAGATGCTGGAGCCTCTGCTACCAAAAGATTCAATGAATGCTCAAAACATAAGTTGACCACACTTAAACTTATGTGGAAAACCAGATTTTATTTGATGGATTCTTGACTTATCTGATTCAATGACAGGAACAAATTTTGAAAACAAACAAACAAATAAAACAGTTATTAACAGTTGAAATGATATTAATATAAACTGTATGAGTTTAATGGATTTAAAATGACATTAGATTCTTGCTTGTTTTTTTTTTTTTGCTGTGTGTTTGGTATGAAAACTGGACTTAAAATGGATAAATTAATGAGAGTGGTATCATCGTTTAGATTTCGCAGCTTCTTTAAATGCCACTATTTGCATGTATGTATGCTAATGGCTGTTGGGTTGCAACCACCATTGCAGATGAACATAGATGTACTGTATCTGCCAGAGGAGGATATTCTGCCTTCCATTTTTGCATTTTTCTTGTGAGACATGTCTCCATCTCAATCTTCAGTCTATAATTATCAGCCCTGAGGGCAGGTCAGGATGAGCGTTGGAGCAAATAGGTGCAGATGTGTAGTCATCCAGGTGGAAATTGTGATTCCTTGGCCGTACAAGGCTGTAAGAATGGCGGAGTAAAATATATATTTTTCAAATTACTAACTGGTCTGCAACAAAAGACAAAGAGGGGCGACCAGAAGGACACAAGCAAAGGGAAGTAAAAGAAAATTTAGAAACTCTAAGAAAAATTGGAAGATTTGCAAGTATTCTTCAATCTCCAAGTTTGCCATCAAATACTGTAGTAGCTCTACAACCAAGATGCTATATACTGTTATAGCTAGCACTCACCAGTTAGCTAACCATTGTCTCAAGAAGAAAGGTAGCCACTGTCTCAGATACAGAAGGAAAAAGAAAAAAAAAAATCAACCAAGCAGCCTCTATGAGCTGTATATGTTGAATGTTAATGAAGACAATTCCCATGATTCCACTGTTTTGTTTTTATTGCGAGATCCCATAGCGGCAAAAACTACATACCATGTGTTTAAGTACAATGCTAGAACACGAGTGGTGATTAGCCTAGCTTAGCTTAAAGACTGGAGACACGGGGAATTAAAAATATGCCTACCAACACCCTCAAAGCTGACGAATCGACATGTTTTCTATGTCTCTAATCCCTACGTGTTAGCTGGGAACATACTAGCTCATACCCCCAGTTTGAGGTAGGCCTACTGTTACATCTTAAGACGTATACACGTACATGATTGGAGGTCAGCATTCATGTTGTATCCAAGTTTATTCTGCCCCTCTGGTGCAAGCACACCACATCATTGTAATGAGGCCCCCCTTGTACTGGTTTCCAGTATAACCACTGGCCTTCAGCAGATTTTTAACTATTCTAATCTACATTCCACACACTCTTCCCACCTCGTTACACATACTGAACATGGTCCCACCTGGTGACATGAACACACAATTGTTCAGACACACCGTTGAAGACCCACGCTTTCAGTCTACCACTGACAAAATAAATCATCATAGTTCATCAAATCATAGTTGCAGTGCATTGATCAGCTGTTGGCTGTCCAAGATTATTGTTGTTAGTGTTTCTGCAGCAGTTCAGCTTTTCATTATAACCCCAGAATGAAATGTTCTCATCTAGAGTCAGGTCCTTTTTCACATTATGGACTTAAATCTGCAGTAATCACCCACCAGCAGCACTCGTGAGGAGGTGAACAAGGCAGTCACTAAGGCAACCTCCAACACCTGCAGAAGTAACGGTCTCACATTAGGTAATCCAAAATGTGTTGCATAGTGACAAACCTTGAAGGTTACCAACATTCACAAAACAGAAGGGCTTTATTTTCTCAAGGGTGAGGGAGAGAGTCAAGAGCCGCTGTCTAATTATGTGCGAGCATACTTATGAATCAAACAAATCAAGCTCTCTTTTCATTCTGTCGCAATTGAACCAATTTCCCCATCTGCATTTCAGTGTTTTGTCTGCTTGCACCTGTTTAATCATTATATAGCCTTAAATGAGTGGCAGTGTTCGAGAGTAACAATGTTATGTAATTAAATGACAAAAGATGTGTGGAATTGTAATCTGTTAGAGTTACTGAGAAAAAAAAAAGTGTTATCAAGTTACAGTTATTAATCAAAATGTTGGCTATTACAAAGGGGTTACATCTGAATACATTCTTTTCCGTTTAAAGCTTACATGTCGAAAATGAACATTTTGTTACCCTGTGTTGCAAAATGATAAATAAATTAACCTTGTACCTCATTGTGTACCTTCTAACCATACAAGAGCTCAGCAGTTTGGGAGCCACTGATATTAAGAACAGTAATGCCAGCTACGCTCCAACGATTAGCTGAATATGTGGTGTGTGGATTAAATGAAATTGTGACTCCTTTCATATCTTGTGTGACAGCAGCCATATCGAGTTTCAAATTACTGGTAAACCAGTGTTACAAGTATCTGCAGGTATGTGATAGGGCTCTCTGCAACAGTCACGTTTACATCCCTAAAGCCTATAAACAAGATTACCCTCTATCTGACTGAGCCAACAGAAAGCACCTGCAATTACTATGAATGTATTGGCCACTATAAATCAACAGCATCATGACACATGTGCCAAACAATCACCACAAGAAAATGAGCTAGCCACTACTACAACATAATACCTTAATAACTTAATACCAATGAACACAAATGCTGCACATATAGCGAGGCAGATAGCAGCAGCACGAGAGCAGATTCTGGCATTCAGCAAACACCATGATATGGCCGTTAGCAGTGCTCGCAGCTTTAGATATCAGATATAAACACATAGATACCACCTTTTCTGCTGTTGTTCATTGCGTCCGCCATATTGGTACAGGGAAGCTGCGTCTCTACATGCATGCATGTCTATCGAGACAGGAAGACAACTGATTTTCAAGCGGTAGCCAAACCTTGTTGTGAGCAGTTTTTTGTGGGAACTATTTTCCCATGGCCGAACTATGCTGTATCACCACGCAGAAGGAACCGTAATGTTACGTTATGGTAACCCTTGTTCTATGAACATGGATTCTATGAATATTACTCTAGTCCAATCATATGATCGCGTATTCGCCCACTGAAAACTTGCATAATGTAGCCAGCCAATCAGGACAAGCCTACCCGAATACGTGGGGAAACCCCCAGCGTATACAAGGCCGTAACCCGCTGTTGGCTATCCTACCACCTCTTCAGCAAACGGCGCAGGAGCAGCAGGGTCTGATGGTAGAGGGCTCCGTCTGTGCTTAGAGAACACGATATTCATAACGGGCACATCATGAACACTGCTATCTCCATCACCAATGTAAAGTCCCAGCAAACTGAAGTTGGCACTGCATTTCTACGTGGTGCTGAGTTGGCAGAGACCAACAAGATGTTGTCATCATCTTCAGACAGTGAAGCCTGTGTCTCAGCGGGCGTGATGAAAGGCGGCGGCGTAGGGCATTTGAGAGCGGCGGTCTTGCCCCCATTGATAGGCATCATCGTCTCGCTATCGGGAGCAGACTCCTGGCGATTGCTGCTGCCGTCTTACCAGGGAAAGTGCCCGACATCAACGCAGGATGGCGGCTGCTGAAACGCTGTTTTCTGTGTAATCCCAGCTGAGACACTCAAAGCAGTAGACGTGCGAGGGACATGCCGGGCACGCTTGAAGTTCTTGAAACGGAGACTCCATCCATAAATAAGAACACAAATCCAGCAGGCAAACTCGCCGATCGCTGAAGAGAAAAAAGGCGGGTTTATGACCGCATATACGCTGGTTTTCCCATGTGTGCGGGTTGGCTCATCCTGATTGGCCTGCTATATTTATGCAAGTTTTCAGTGGGCGAATATGTGATTGTGATTGAAGGAGAGTAACACCCATAGAGTCCAGTAGAGGGTGGAGCCTGTGTGAGATAGAACGTGACAGAGTGGGATGTAAAAATGAATGGCGTCCACCCCAGCTGAGCTGTAATGTTACCTAGCTTACTTACCTTAGTTAGCTAGCCTCTCAACTAATTGGAAAAAAAACATTGATTAGATTAATTAATAAAAAGGCTGTTATGTGCAGCCATACACTATATTATGCCCACAGCTATACAGTTCTCTCAACGGTGCTGGTTATGCCTACAGAGGCATCCGTTGATTTGAGTTTTAATATTAATGTTTTGATAACCCCATACAATGTTGAGTGTGAAGTAGTTTGGATGATTGGTTCTTGAAAAAGCTACAAGCAGCAAAACTGGAGGCGAAGGAATTGGCCCGTTCTGAACTGGCATGTTTTGAACAGGCACAGCACCAGTATATCAAATTCAACATGTTCCAAAAGGTACAATAACTTCTGTGAAATGTTATTCCCCGTTGTTTGGTTTTGGCATTACTTTGATGACAGCAGCACAGAATCTGGCATTTTCTACAGAACCCGCTGCCAGATTGGGGCGGCAGGAGAGAGGCATCTCAAAAGCCAGACGGCATCTATCTACTGTATCTATGGCACTGACTAACAAAGCCACAACATCATATACATGTTTATAGCAGCACTTTTCTTACCTTGGTGAAGTCAAGCAGCTCTCTGAAGGGTATAAAACCCCCACAGAACCCCCAACCGGGCCAACAAGGACCAAGGCACAAGTTTTGTTCCTCCATAAAGCCATCTTGAAGCAGTAGGAGCAGTAACTGGTGTTTTCAGGTAAGCAGGGCAGCATCTAGTATGGTAAAGTGAGCAGAGGATGGAGAGCGTAAATACAATGCTATATTGCAAGGGGAACATTCATTCATAAAGGTATGTTTAGGCACTTTTTCTCCCTATTTCAATACCTTCACCCTTTTCCTTGTGTTGAGTTTCCTTCTTTCACTATTGATATATATAGTTTTCAAAGTATTACTTAAATGTGTTTGAAATATGTACTGCATACTGTACAACAACATCAGTCCTATGCGATGAAAGTGTAACTTTATAACCAGAAATAAGCCAGTGCCTGCCTGGAAGGTAGGAAATCAACCAATACATTTACGGTATGCTTTGGAAAATGGTCAGCAGTAATGCAGAGTAAATGTAATTTGTAGTTAATGGGCTAAAAAAAATGCAAAATCACTGATACAGTCCATTTTATTATCATTTTACTGTCATTTTTATTTGCATCTATAGTTTTGAATGTGATTCAGCCTGCATACTATGTTTCAGAATTAAACCCTACATGCACATTGGTAGTTTTAGACTCTTTGCTTGAGAAAATGGCCCAAGTGCTCTGACAGCTTAACAATTCTTTCCACATTCTGAATGAGCACAGTATTTACACTGTGAAAACGGGTCACTCCTCGCTCCTCGCCTGCAGTCTCTCCCCGTCAGTCATTGGAGCTGTCAGCACCACATCCAGATACATAATGAACGTGAGGTCCGCTCTGTCACCCCTCCGTCGATCTCTCTGCGTGGCATCTCTTAATCAGGAAGGAACCTGTGGGGGCGTAATGTGGACATAAGTCTTTTTCTAAGCACGGCATGCAGGTTGACAGCGGAGGTTGCCTTTCCCTTCAATCAAAGGAAGTCGACACACATACACACACGTGGACACACACACATTCACCACCACAACCAGCCTCCTTCAGAACAGCTTATATGTAACTGTGCATACAACCGAGAACACTAATTTAACTTCTCATGCTTCTGTGTCACCTGTCCTAGCACAGCTGATTGGGAAAGTTAATAGAAACGGCTCTAGTCTATTTCTTTATATAGAATAATAAAATAAGACATTACACAGCTGATCCTCATCCATTCAGTTCATCTATATCTTACATTCATGTGGTCCTTACTGGATTGTATAATGCGATGTGATGGGACCCACACACAGACAATAGGATTGTCCTAGATTTCAGCCAAGTTTGAACACCTTTGTTAAGTGCGACCCCACATGCAGCAATTACATATTGTGCGTGTGTGTGACGGTGCTAAAATTAGCATAGAAGAAGAGCTATAGAAACCCTTTTCAACCAATCATGTCAACACTATTGAAGTCCCACCTGTGAGTTCATCACACTTACCGCTTGGCCAACTTAAGCGCCTAATTAATTCACCGGAGTGATATCTAACTCTATTAGAGGCTGTGTCCCCGCCTGTTTACTTAATGGGCTTCTTCTTCCTCTTTTTCACCACCTGTCTGTTATTCTTCACCCTATCCCCTTGTCTCCCTGTGTCCCTGAGGATGTGATTAGAAGTGCTGCTCGTCCGGGTGGGAAATCACTCGTGTTTCTGCTGGTATGCCTGTAGTGACAGATTTGGCCCAGAATTCTCTAGTTGCTAAATTACTCCGCACAGCTGCCCAGGTCCGAAGAAAAAGGCGAGATGAACAAGGAGGAGGAAAGGGAGATAGATGAGAAGCCGAAGCAAAGGGAGAAGGAACATGAAGCGGATGTGTGGAAAGATGTGTACAGTCAAGAGGAATGTGGAAATGGAAAAGCAAAAGGAGATTGCATTGCACAGAGGATAGGCAGGGCATGACAAAGAACAGGGGGATATTAATAAATAGATATATGGAAAGAAGCATGAAGAATATAAAAGTAAGAAAAAAGAACAGCAAGAAAGGAAGGAAGTAATAAAAGAAGAGAAGAAGGGGAAAATAGAGAAAAATTTATGAATATCATCAATAGATGAGATGGTGTCTAATTTTGTAGTGTTGCTAAGATTTGTGCAAATGTAAACATAGATGCATTTACAGCTTATGTAAAGCCAACCTATTTGCCTCTTATTTATATGAGAGTAGTGTGGCAGTGTTGCAAAAAAACAAATTTACTTTTTTCTAGGTCAGTTCCTATGGATATTTTTCTTCTTCAAAAATGTTCACCTTTGAAATCCATAGTAACTGTGTGAATTCAACCTAACCACAGCCTCCATGCTCAGGGCCTCAGGGTCAAACTACAATAGGGGGCGAGTGCATCACTCAAAGCTAATTCATAGTTATAGATTTTTTATTTTGCAGAATATTCCTTTACCTCTACCCTCAAGGAGTTTCTGCAGTGTAAACATATGCTCCATCCACATATTTCATGTTTCAAGCTGCAAAACAGTGAGTAAGCCCCAATGGCATATAATTAATTCAGACATGATAAACAGCTGCTTTTATTGCCATCTGGTCGAGCAACAAGAACATTCATTTGAAGAGGCAACTGTCTATTGTACAGTTTGTAATGAATACACATGCTGTAGTATAGCAGAGATAATACTGGAGGTATTTCAGTCAATAAATGTGCAGTGATCTCCCTCTTTTATTATTGATGGGATGATGAACGGAAGATGGATTGTCTTTCTTTCCATTTTATATTAATTTGTTCACATCTGCAAAAGCCATTTAAAATGCATACCCGACAATGTGGAGGGTAGGAAAATTCCCTGATTGACTGGGAATATCTAGTCACAGAAAATAAGGAGGTGGTCGCAGAGGCTCTCCACCACCAGCTGCTCTAGCTGAAGTGCTCAGGGACTGATTTCACAGTGCTTTACTGGGCCGCTCTCCGATGTATAAATGTGTTACTCTCACTCATATAGCTTTTTGTATTACCTGGGTCAGTAGTGGGTGTGAGTGTGTAAATGGTCATGCATTAAAACTTTTAAACTCTGAACTGTTTGCCAACCCCTTCCCCCTTAGTTCCCCCCTTAACTTAGTAATTTTTGGACTTCGCGTCCCGTTTGAAACCAAGCGTCACCAGTCATTTCCTGAACCTAACAAAGTGGGTTTTGTGCCTAAACTTAAGCAAAGTATCGTAGACATTGTGCATCAGGATAAGACGTGTGGTGCAAGACAAAACGTCGGTATGTGACGAGCTGGGATGACAACGGGTTGGTTTCCCAGATGGCCAATGAGATAACCCAAGAGGTACAGCGGTCCCAGACACAGTTACATGGTCTGTGTGACACAGACAAACTGTAACTGGTTCCAATCTGTCTGTTGACCTTTGTTACTTGTCAGACTCCTTTCTGTCTTCTCTCCTGTTGATAAAGGAAAGAAGTTGCTCTTCTTAAAACACTACCAATGTGACTAATGTGGTATCAAAACCAGAAAATTAAATGGCCATATTATGCTCATTTTGAAGTTAATACTTTTATTTTAGGTTTATACTAGAATAGGCATACAGGCGTTAATGTTCAAAAAACACCATCTTTCGCATACTGTCCATTGCAATAGCACCTTATTCACCCTGTGTAAAGCACTCTTTTTTAGTTCCCGTCTCTTTAAGCCCCCCCCTCCCGAAAACCCCAGTCTGCTCTGATTGGTCAGCTGGCCCACTTGATTGTGATAACTCAACCGCTTAGTGTATCAGAAATGTCACATCCCTATAATAACCCTATTTCAGTTACCAGAGGCAACTGCGCAGCTGAAAACACAGCTGCAGCAACGGCAACAATGGCGTTGGTTGTTGGTTGCCCTCGCAGTGAAAAACATAAAAAAAACAACATGATACCTCTAACAAAACTCTTCCTGGTCGGGGCATGCCCAATTAGAGCTCTGCCCAAGGGCATGCCAGACTTGCGATGATGTAACAAAGTCATGCAAGTAAAACGAAACTACTGATGAGGCGTTTCAGGGACTGTGTTTTCTGTGGGAGTAAGGAGCTCCCTTTGCCTTTGGGCTTTTCAACTTAGCAGACCTTGTACATGCACAAAAAGATATGTAACACACTAAAGGTAGTGGAAAACCCCAAAATGCATTTATATGGCCCCTTTAACCATTTGAAAAAAGAATAATCCAGCCAAATCAATGTTAAAACATTGCATTTTGTATGAACATGTTTTCAGTTGTTATAGAAGAAGAAGGTATGCATATTCATATTTCAAATTACTTTTCCTGGTTTAGGGGTATTTTTGTTTAAGCACACTATGCACAGTTCTGCTCACTGCAGTTTGGTTCATTAAAAAGGCTCCTTTGACACTATTTGTTTCTGGCCTTTAACAACAAAGCAGTTTGTACATCTCTGTTTTTTTATCTCAGCACCCAGTTGGATTCACATCTCCCCTGACAAATCACGTCATTCCTTCACTGCCAAATAACAGCGCCATGCTCTCTGTAATTTCACACTCCCTAATATCTGTCGTGTTTATTAAATGGTGAAGGAGCTCCCTCAGGTAAATTGATGAATAATTGCATCACATTGAAACATTAGAGATTGTCGTGTCCTAGGCTTATTGCTTTGATAACTGCTGTTGATCTGTAACGTTTGCAGGCACAAATTGAGAGAGACCTCATCACGCCTTTCTTCTTTCGCTTGCTTCGCTTTTCAAATTGTCAGTGACAAAGAGTAATGACTGTCAAATGAAAAGATGATGCTGCAGGAGGGACATCGCTCCCGAGAGGGTGCAACTGAAACGTATGCTCCTGCATGCCATAATGCCTCACTTGCACACACACACATCCCTGAAGAGAAATTGAGGAGGGTGCAGCATTTTCATCGATTCACTGGTTCCATAATAGTAACATTTCATTTAAATGGAAAGTATGACTGTCTCATGCAATTGTGATGTGTATAATGCTGACTTAGCACAGGCATGCAGGCCTTCCTGCTGCCAGGTTATTGATGAGACAAAAAGCACATCCTGTGATCATATTACTGTGGTTTTAAACTTGTTGATGTCAGCTGCCTGTTCATTTTAAATTTTTACTGTAAACTGGCCATTTCATATTGCTGCTTTATCTGACTTCTAGCCTCTAGTACATTGTGGCCCGTTCTCCTTCCCCCACTTGCTTTCTAATGGCATTCCTTTTCCGAACATTTTCCGCTACTCAACAATGGACAAAGCCACCAGGGAGCAACAGGATTATGAGGCATTTTGTCCTCCAGCAATGAAAGCAAACGACAAAGCAATATTATTGTTCAGAGTTACAGCACTTAGTAGGATGATAAATCACTGCTCAGACCTTTATGTCTTTAGAGTGCTCATTTCATTTTTTCGACAAAAAACCTAAGCAGGAAAACATCCAAAGTTGCGGTTGGGCTACGTCTAACTAACTATCTCTCCGATGATTAACAGTGGCAGTAGAGACGAAAACAGGCGGCAGTCAGCTGATAGGTAGCGTAAGAAATAGTTACAGGATTCACGCCTGATAAAATAAGGCAGAGGGGCGAAACAAGAGGCATTTGAGTTTGACTGAGGAAACAACACCTGAATCTTGCTATAATAAGACAGATGAGCTTCATTCAAACTCATGCATCCTTTCAAAATACTTAATGCGTGTATTCTTGACTTGACTGAAATGAGGTAGGATGACAGGGGTAACGACTCTAACCTGGTTCTAGCTGGTTTGGTGGTTTGTACTCCTGCGGTTGATGTATACCAGCGTTGCATTCCCGGTGTGGAATTATTGACACCGTCACTGCTGACATTTTACTTTTTACCTCCCCAGAGACTACCAACTCTTCATGAAAAGGAAAAGCAGTGACTAGGACTGCACAAAGATGGACCACTGCGGCTGTGCAAAGAATGTAAGGGTGCTTTGAAAACACATTTTGTGCTAGACCGCTCCAATTTGCATACAAACACAACAGATGAGTAGAGGATGCTTCTCCAACAGCACTCTGTTTTCTCTATAAATATCTGGAACTGGGTGAAACTGGGTGAAATGTCCTCTTTCTATTTGAGGAATGTTCCACAGGATTTTCTTCCATTTAGCCTAAAGTTCTAGTCAAAAAAAACTTATGTGCCGTGTTTTCCGTCTTAGATTGTGCAAGCCTATGCAACTTCTGAGAGAAGAAATAACACAATCTTACTCTTGCACATGAAAAGTTGGATTCATAAAGAACAAATACCACCATTGCTCAATTCAATACGTTAAAGTGTAAATAGACAACTTTCAATGTCATCGCAACGACGTCAGCAACATAGCTACTGCAGCCTATATAGAGGCCTGGCTGTCCAAAGTAAAAACAACTGTTAAGAACTCAATCTGGACATAGAAACATCTGGTCTCAATGCATTAGTCTTTCTACTGATCCAGTAGAAAAAGTGTAGGTTTTGAACACTCAAGTCCTGGTGGTAAGGGTACAGATTTCGACACACATCGGAGCACGCACCAAGTGAACGCCTGCCCGTTCACTCTCGTTTTACCACAGTTTCAATCACGCTAATTCTTCGCCTACTTTGCCTTACTTTTCTTTTGCAGAATAGAGTTTCCATAGTTATTCCATTTGTTCCACGGTTACTTGAGGAAAGTGGCCGGGGAGAACAATGCCTCTTCCTGTTTTGGTTCTACAATGGCTGATTTACCTTGGTGCCGTAAATCAAACCTTCATTTTTCTGCAAAAAATCCAGCGCCATGAATAGCATAGGGGTAGCGGGGCTTAGAGGGAACCAATATTAACACAGATGTTGTCATTTTTCTTTAGCTATTAATCTGTGCAATATATATTTACTTGTAATTTAAAGCAAAAATGTTGCAAAAAAAAAAAGTCTCTTGCCTGTTTGGAGTTCTGCTGCTGCAGCCTTACTTGGTCTGGTATGGCCAGTAGCTAATGTTAGCAAAATTTAGGTAAATATTTGTCGATAGCAAAGAGCACTAAGTCAGTTTGCTGACTTTCTGACTTCTCAAATGTGTTACTGCCATGAGCTTAGCATTTTATTTAAACTACTATTTAGCATTTAAGCTTAAATTGCTTACTTTCAGAGTTGCAGCCATTTCCATCGTTCTTCTTAAAGTTAGTGTTGTAGGCAGGTAATTTTAAGACTCTGTTTGAAAAATAGCTTCCCAAAAGCAGCTTCCCATGCGGTTGTTATCCTGTTGATTTATGGATGCTGACACACATAAAAGCAGTGATTTGACTGAAAAATGGGGATTGACTTAAGTGCTTCTTCAATTCAATCTCCTATTCAAATCAACCTTTAGGGGGCAGCCCCACGGGAGTACTTTAGCATTGTAGTACTCCCCAACAAGGAGTACTTTAGCATTCAGCATTATTATATAGCTGTCACTTATAGCTGAGGTGGGCACTGTTCATCTGAAGTTAAATTGTCTCGCTTTAATGCAAGGTCACAGTATTGACAAGCTGCTCGTCTGTAGACCCATGTCTCTACAGTAAATACTATTGCTTTTCAGAAGCTTCTTGAAATAAAAGAGTTACTCATAGTTAAATAGAGATTCAAAAAGACCATCCATTTCTTTGACGAATTACAAATAATCTGTGAACACCGCAAAACTGTTACACAATTAGAGAACATCTGACATTTTCACTAAACCATTGTCAACAAATTGCAGGTTATAATTGTAGATGAGCATCTTTCTCCTTTTTACTTCTCTATAGTGTTGTGCCACATGAACCTTTTTTGCAGATAAAACAGGTTGGTTTTTTTTGCCATTGTTCTCTGCCTATAAATAGTACTGCAATTATCCCACAATACACCATCAAGGGCTCTTAATGTTACAGGATGACTTTGAATCTGAGCAGTCAACTATTAGAAAGGTGCATCTACCATGGATGAAAACTCCTGATGCCAAAAGACTGAAAGTGCTGTTATTAAAAAGGCTGTGCAGCAGTCTGAATGTGTCTTTGGACCAAAGTGGGACCCAACCAAATGTTACTTCCATCTAACTATACAAATAGATAAAGAACTGTTTGGTTTTGATATGGTGCCATATTGTAATGTGATGGAAGGCAGCTCTTGAAAATGTGCTGGCAAAAATATTTTTTTGATGTAGCATGAAAAGAGATTTCTCTACAATTACGACCCAAAGAGACACTCCTCATTGCTTGGTGCTTTTAGCACCCTGTCCCACTCAGACTCTACTTAGAGCCTTTCTTCATTTGGTTGTTGCTGACCTGAAAAGGGGTTCAGCCGACAAAGACTTCTGAGACACTTAATGAGGGTGATCTCTGAAAAAGGTTTTAATGACAATTAGACTGACAGAAAACATAATGTGCCTCCTGGGGTAAAAGGTGAGGGGGCTGTGATTAAGACACCTAAAAGCACAGATTTCTGGAACTGAAAGAAAATCAAACTTTGTACTTTTTCATTTATATTTCAGCGCTGAAAGGCATGATGTGTGATGTTTAAAAGCGCTAAACCCATTTCCACATAACACATGAGAGTGGACTGGGTTTGGAGTACTCCTAGTTGTTCAGAAGCAGTTTAGAAAATAATAATAATAAATAACAACAACAATAATAATACATTTTATAATAATATATAATAAATTGTTCCCTTTCCTTCAATTAAAGCCGGTTTATAATTCACAGAAAATATCTTTTCACTGGCATATAGTCACTAGAGCCTGTCCAAACAATTACCCAGGTTCATGTCCCTCTGATACGAACAAAACACCCTCAAGGTTTCTGTTTTCCAGACAGTCTGACCTTTTTGTGAAGAGAGACAAACACAAAAGATCATCACTTTTAATCCAGCACTGGGTGATGCTCATTATGAACGATGATGAGGGATTGGCGATAAAACATTCTCGATAAGGGATCCGATAAAAATGTATATAGATAATGATGATAAGCTTGAGACATTTTTCCTTAATAATTATTCCCTGATAATATGGCCCCTCATTGACGTAACTTTAACCCCAAGGGACCCACAGTATGATGCCTATGATGTCAGCCAACATTACCGTTTAAGTGGCTGTGGTGCGCTCGTTTTTAAGCTCGTCTTGGAATTGAATGAATTAGATGAGAAATTGGAAACTCATGCTCGTCTCCATATTACCCGTTTAATTGTAGCGAGACCATTTTTTGAAACTTGACTTCATTGTATAAAATGACTTATGGGGACATCTAGGGTAATCACAGCTTTATGAAACAAAGAGAAACTAGATACCGACAGATACCTTTCAGAGGAATTCCTACGTATGTTGACAATAAGGGAGTTTCTGAGCAACTTCCAGAACAGATGTGCTCTCCATCAAATTGCCACAAAATGCAATTCTTACAGAAATATCCTAAGTTTTGATACTAGAACACACAGCATGGATTTTTCTATGGTGTTCCTCAAGGTCTTAGTGTCTTAATGTAGTATTTTGAAGGGATTTTTGATCAATTCTCAAAATTTTGCACCATATCTGTGTAACAAATGGCATTCACCCAAAAAAAAATTGTTGCAACAACTTATGAGACATAATTGAGAATGGGAATGTCCATCATATACTTCCATCATAAGGTTCAAAGCCCTTATACACCAACAAAAACATGTCATTACACTGTGCTCACAGCTGCCTCTCAAATACAGTATATTTAGTTTCCCAGATTTCAGATAATACATATCTCCATATACACCCACCCTAAAGATCCCATGCCCAAGATCCCATGGGTCTATGGTGGATCTTTAAGGGTTAATGATGTGGCTAACTGCCAAGGTTAATTACACTGTATTACACCTTACACTGACTTGCAAGTTATCTCTAAAGCCACTCTGGTCCTGCTTCCTTGTGTTTGTCCTTACATCTGTAGAAATAATGGCGTAAATAACTATTAAAGTGCCTGTTTTTATATAACAAGGTTTTTATAAAGCCTTTTATTTTTTTGTCCCAGTTTCATTAGTCATAAAGACTTTCACACGCTACTCCCTTTTCCTTCAGTCAAGCTTATTTAATATTGAAAGACCTCGTCATTTTTCTATAAGAAACTGCCTGCAGAAGGGTTTGTTTTGCCAAGAACCATTTACCCTTGGCCAAGTCTTAAATCCACTGGACTGGTATTGGCGTAATGCCCGACTGCACTGTGGCAACTGATAATTTTGCACCAATAGTGTCATAACTTGTCTAAATGTGATAAAATGTCTTGGGGAATTAAATGAACTCCATCAATGTAATGGCCCATGGTACATTTGACCACATTATTACATTGACGGAGGTCAGCAGAATGACTCAGTGATCACCTCACAACAGTTACGTCTTGAAGCGAATCCATCTCAGCGATAGTGTCTATTTTGTGAATTTCTAGATATTTAATATTCATCTGCAATTTTTAGTAGTGGTCCCAGGAATATTTGTTCAATACGTGTACTGAAGTAGCACATCACATAACATGGTTAAATATGTTTGAGTAAAATGTAAAAAGGTTAACAATTTAGTTAGAAGAACAATACTTTGCACAGACATATCTTAAGATGTTTTACAAGAGAACTTGTTCTAATTCTAATTCTATATTAGATCTTTGCTCTTTCATCTGTTTCTTTCTGCACTATATGCTGGACTGTTATACAGTCCATAACAGCAATAGGTTGTTTTCCATTTTCATTCCCTTATATTGAATATCAGGTATTGTATTGTCCCCGCCATTTGTGCCCATAAATATGTACCTGTGATGAACTATTGCGCTGTGACGCATTGACAAGAGGACTGAGAAGAGTATGGACTGCTTATAGATTTCTACAGAAGTGGGTGCTAGCAATAACCTTACAGTAAAAGCCTATATGAATCAGAAGTCATTAGTCATGCACCGTAACACATGTAGGCACAGCCCTCTCAGCTGGTTGCTTTAGATAAAGAAAAAGCTGTTTTCGGGAGCAGATTGCCCGGTCTCAGCTCAACGTATACTACAGATGGGAAAGAAATCGAGATGCATCGGTTATTAAATGTTTGCATTGGTAAAAATCCGATCTATTAGACTATTAGATGTTTTATTCATTTGTTTAGAAATGTGACCGACCCAATAATTTGATATTTGGATACTTTTATTCCTCCTAAATTGGACCTA
This sequence comes from Hollardia meadi, assembly GCA_037974645.1. NCBI lineage: Eukaryota > Metazoa > Chordata > Actinopteri > Tetraodontiformes > Triacanthodidae > Hollardia > Hollardia meadi. The sequence continues at coordinate 24,479 of JBBPCS010022191.1, forward strand.
CGTTACGTTAACGTTGCGCCGCGGATGTATACCCACCTGTGAACTGCAAATCGAAAGTTTGGGAACACTATGGGTTTTACAAGAGAGACGGGAAAATTGACAAGTCTGATGCAATTTGCAAAATGTGCAGTGCTGCTGTTAAGTACACAGGCAGTATAACTAACCTTATAACTCACCTAAAGCGACGACACGGTGTGACTGTGGAGGCATCTGTCAGTCTGTCAGTCAACCCGCATCCCCGGCCTCGGGTTCGGATTCATTAATGGATACTACCCCCTAGAGTGGTAACGGTGAGCATTGTTTAGCAAGTATTGCAAGTTGTGCACTATTCTGGATGGCCACAAGGTGTCCTGTTGACATCATTTTTTGATTCTTTAAATAATTTTTCTGTTTGCAAATTCTTACCACAGCTAAGCTATGTTACTGTCATGACTGTTATTA
>JBBPCS010022209.1:0-24917 GCA_037974645.1 Hollardia meadi
AACTGCCTTTTAGCAGGCAGAAACCTCGGAGCAGACCCCGGCTCTATGGTGGGCGGCCATCTGCCTTGACCGGTTGGACCAGTTAACATCAACCACCAGCCGGAGTTCCTAATGGTCTTGTGTGTCAGCACTGTGTTGGCATTCTGTGTCTGCACTGTAAAACCTTTATTTGGACCTTGAATCTAAACTCCTGTTGTTTTGAGTAGCAGTAAATGGTTTTGATAATGATCCACAAGCCTTGTTGTCTTATTCCTTTTAACCTCTTTTAACAATGCCAACGTGTTAGCACATCATAGTAAAGCCACCCAGCAAGTGCTGTCCAGTTCAATCCCAGGATTCATATCACTATCTATAGGAGGAAAAAAACAAACAAACATTAAAGATAGGTTAGGTCTTAATTTGTTATAGTGTTTTTTAATTAGGAATTAAAATGTTTAATCTGGGGGTAGGTTCAGAGGAGAGGGAGGAGGAGAGAGACCTCTTCTCATGCAAAATCCTTCATAAAAACGACAGGAAATCCATGTGCAGAAAGGGACTTGGAGTGTGAGCGAATCGATCCATTAAACCCAGGCCCCTTGTCGTAAATGTACACATAATTATTAGCCGTTGATAGATTCCTGAACGCAACTACAGCGGCAAGGGACATCACTCACTGCTGACGGAGGCACAAGCAGCTCTGTCAATAATCCACACACAGCCTCCTATAGCACTGATACGCCTATATTTCATGTCGGCTGCTCGCGAGCGTTACAGCCACGTTCATTTCTTATTGGCGAGCTGTAAAAGTGGACAGGGATGTATGGTGTGGCCTTTTGCAGATGTCGCGTAGACTATATGTATAATGTGCAAGTGAAAAGGGCAGCTGATGGTGGGGGGCCTCTGTGTCATGGCCCGTCTTCGCACTTTTTTTTTTTTCTCCCCTTGCAGATGTCACATGGTGGAGCATGGTTCGGGCTTATTTAGCAAAAAGGAGTATTCACAGCAGTTGAGTAGCCGACCTAAAGCAATGATTACAATCTTTCTTATGGTTCACTGCATCTATTTGTCATTTCTCTCTTCGAGAGTACTTTATGTTTGCGCAGGAGAATACAGTTAAAGGTCCAGAACTTTTTTATTTGTTTTGCATACTGTACATTAGAGGTTTGCAATATGATTAAGATCTATGTAATGTTATATCATGGCATTAATATATAATGATGCTTTTGGCTAATCCAGTGAGGAAACAATATGGACATTTTTCGGCTGATGTGGATAACTGACATTACCTGCTTCTCATGGCTGATACCGATAAGATAACCAATCATTTCTCATTTTTGTATTTTAAAAAGAAGTTCATAAACTGTAGTTTATGCACACCTGAGAGTAAGAAGATTGGCCGATAGCTGATAATACAAATTTCCCATTTCCCAATTTACCAGTCTGACATATATCGTGCATCCCTACAGTATGTACATTACTGCCACAAACAGTATTGATCCGCGGCCTACAGTGGAAAATCAGAGATATTAAAGGGGTTGCTACCTCAGTCTAAAACACTGCAGCATTGGTCACTGTTCTTTGGACTAATTTCAACCGTATAGAAGGCCTGTTGTCACTTGTTAAGTAAAGTGCAAAAACAACGGTCTCTGGATCACAGTGTGGCCATTCAATAAGTTTATCATACATCTAGACAGTGTGCAGGAGCTGACTTTTCTTACCTTGACTAATCACTTACTCTCTAAAGATCCTGTTTCTGGTACAGCTGTACAGTATATGTCCTACCTTTCAAGACATTTCCATTCTTTTGTTGCCTGCTGTACAAAGATTTGACTTGCTTCAGTTGTACTGATCACAGCGAACATGAACCCTGCATGACTTTTTGTCAGTGTTACTGTTTGTTTTTTTTTCTTTTATGTTGTCTAGAATGTCTTTTTATGTCTTGCCCTTTGAATTGTTGTTGGACTGTTGTTGAAAGGCACTTCTTTGCCTAGGTTTACTTTAGTCTATATGGCCAGGCTATATTTCAGGTTAACACACAGCAGATACATGTAGTGTATATTATGAGATCAGGGTAAACAACAGTGTTCAGGACATCCTTACTTTGGACTGAGTGCTAGGAATTTCCTATGTGAAATGCATAGTGTCCTGCAGACTCATTCAAGTATGCACACGTGTAAATGTATGTATGTATGTATGTAATTTGTAGCACATGAGCTGAGACAGGCTAAAGCACTGGTATAGTTCAGTAAAGCTGCAGGACCACACCAGTGCTTTTGCATGTAGATTCACGTAACCTCTAGCAGCAAGCGTTTTATAGTTTTCCGGATTTTTGGAGACAAGAGAAAGATTTAACAGTGATGAGTGCTGCTTTCCCTCCCCCTTTGCTGGCATTTCACAGAAATTGGAAGCAAGTAAGAAAGTAAGTAGTCGGAAACGTTTATGAGGATGTGAGTATTGGGACACTATTGTTCATCAAAGTCGCATGTCATTATCAAGTCCGATAAAATGAGTGTTTTCCACATAAAAACCTCGCCCACTGCAGCCATGAGCTCACTCCTCGTTGTGGGCATGCGAGGCCAATTTTTGCAGACTAATTATGCGGCTGCCTCGGCTGGGGTGTTGGGTGCACGCTGGGTCGTCCCTGCGGGCTTATTAGAGTTCAGGGTTGCGGTGAAGGTGGAAACCCGAGGTCTGAGGAGACGCTTGCTGGACAATTAAGCCCAGCATTAATTACTTCCACGACCGAGCATCTCACACAGATCCATGCAGTTATACAGTAAATCCAAAGCCTGGAGAGACATAGTTTCTCATTATGCGGAGCAGCTGGGAGAATGCTGGCATCCAAACACATTATGTGGACATACGTGGTTAAAGCTGCACCCAAGACAAGGGAAATGTATGTATACCACAGACTAGTACAGGAAACCTCCTGTATGCTTAAAGTAAATGAGATACACATACAAATAAGAACACATATGCACACACATAGTGTTGCTGGCTGCAGAGGTGCATTTCATTAGACAGGCCCATGTGCAGAGATAGCCCTAATGAAACGTCTTTATTCTGCCAACTGGATATGGAAGAAAAGTTCGAGTAATAGTGTTTGGGAAACAGGATGGAATTGGTGAAATGCAAAGTGCACAAACACAGCCTTTCTCTCTGTCTCCTGCTCCCTCCCTCTCCGGCAGACCCAGATGCATCCCGTACATCAATTTCTTGGACAAGCATCAAGGAAAGTACAAAAAAGCGCCTTTTGTAACTGCTGATGCAAAGCTGGGTTGCAAATTCGCCCGCAATGCGAGAGAGAGAGAGAGCGCTGAAGGAGACCTAACAGCTTTGGGATAAATGCTTACTTAAGCAGCTATGGAAACCAACATCTTAATGATAATGAATGTCTAAGAGCAGCATTAAAGGAGCTGTCATATTCTGCTCACTCTCCTTTTGAGACGCTGCTCCGGTGCTGCAGGTCTCATCTTGTTTACTCACTAGGGGGGCATTTTAACAGACATTTTGGTGCGTCTTTGAACAGACGGAGATATGCTTTATACAAAAGCTCTGGTCGGGGACCAGGTGCAGCACATTTATGAAAGAAGTTGCCATTGTATTTCAGGCAGAGGGAACTTGGAGACTATAAGATTTAGAGGCCTCTGGGTAAGAATAAAATGTGCAGGGGCTAGTATGTAACACATCTTTGCATAGCTCTACATGCAGTTTTTGGCTTGTATGAAAGCTGTTTAAAAAAACCGCACTTTAAAGGTTTTTTCACGTGTCATTTTTACACATTTTAAGCTTTTCGCATGTAACGCCATCCGCATGTTATGAGTTTTAGACATGCAGGGAGGTGTCAGGGTGACATTTGTTTTCTTAGTGACATGATCCACTGTCGCAGTTTGGTTAGGTTTAGGCCACAAAACGACTTCACCTAAACCTAACCCCAACTTTCAGTTTCACAGGGGACACAAACTCCTTTCTTTGACCCATCCACCACCCCAACCTGCTCCAACTGCGTACTTTCTTGCACTTTATTCTACGTCATCTTACATTGTTTCCTAAAAATTCATGAGAAAAGCCTAATGCGGACGGCGTAAAATGACACGCAAAAAGAAAAAAAAAGGTGTTTTGATAACAGGTGAAATGACGTAAGACACTGGCATGTTAATCAGATGCTGGACCAGGGTGTAACAGGACACCAGTGCTGAGATTAAATGGCATCCAGATAAACACAACTGAGGCCTAAAGAGGAGGCAAACACTACCGAGTATATTAACTTTAGTTTAATTCCCAGAGCTGCTACACTAAAGGAAAGAGGGCAGAGCATTTTAAAGTGTATTTCTTACATGATAATGCTACAAACATCCAAGTCCATAATAATCATTTATCTCAGCATCTACATTTTCCAAGTGTTAAATGTACACAGCTTCAAATGTTTCCACAAAGAACTTAAAAATGTTGTGTCCACTTCATTTGGGAATTGTGACAATAGTTATTCAACACTTCACCTGTCATTAGACTTCATCACCCAAACCTGATGGGTCCTGACACATGACCCGTTTCCACTCTTTACCCTGACCAATGCTCTTGGCAAAGGGCATTTGCTTCTACTGAGTATCCAGGGGAAAAAAAGGTAATCCGTTAAATTAGGGAACACATAATAACCATTAAGTAGTTGCTTAGCATGCATATTAGTAGCATATTGGCTCTTTATTAGCCATTATAATGCACTTATTCATGTCTTATTCTGTATTCTACAACTACAAGGTCATTAAAATCACTAACTTGTTTTTAAATCTTTTCTTAAAATCTTAAAATTGTTCTTTTCTTTTTGTGAAAGCTTTTTCCTTGTCTATGTCCTTTTAGTATTATTTGTTTAGTATTATTTTAACTACCTTGTTTGTTTTTATTTCTTACTGTTAAGCAGTTTGTGACATTTTTAAGAAAAGTGCTTTATAAACAATAATAATAATCTAATTTGTATTATTACAGCTAACAGTTTTCCCCCCAATAACATCAGTAGTAGAGCTGGGCTAATAAATGTCAATGTGCTAGTGAAATAGTTCTGAGCAACATCTCACTTTAGAACGGTGAACATAAGTTAGAAAGACTTAATTTAGAGTTATTTAGACACTATTAAGACATAGTTAGTATTTTGTTACAAAAGCATACACTATAATTATTAAATGTTATTGAGGAAGAATGACTGTTCTTATGCTACTAACACCTTATAATACTGAGCAAAACATCTTAATACCATAATCCATGTACAAATTCCTTACTGACCATCAGTAAGAGGAAGCTATTGAGGAAAAACTCTTTGATGGCAGAGAATAAGGAATTAATAAGTGCTTTATAATGACTTATAACAAGGTAATATGCATGCTGATAAGACTAGTTAATAGTTAATATGTGTACCCTTCAAAAAACAAACAAACAAACAAAAAACCCCACACAAACAGCTGGTGCTGCAGATGAGGCACTATCAGCTGGAAGTAGAGACTTTCATCACCTGGTCCGCAGCAGTTTCATTAGCACAGTTCATCAATAGCCTCTTTCAGCTGTAGCATTAGCTCTAATGAGGCTAACACTGGTGCTGCTGACGATTAGCAGAACACACCGTGAATCACTGGGCGGCTATTAGAGGCAGGTTGCCGCAGGTACCTGACCGTCACATGTATTGAGCGATGTTGAGCGACTGCAGTAGACTGTGTGTGAGTGTGTGAGACAGAGGGGGAGAGAGAGAGAGAGAGAGAGAGAGAGAGAGGTCAGGGGGAAGAACAAGTGTCTGTATCAACTGAGGACTGCAGGGTCTGTCGTCAGGTTTCCATCCAAAGTGTCTTGCAGATTTTAACCACATTCACAGAATTTGTATGAGTTTCCATAAACTACTTTCATATGAATACCAGGAGTTGGTGGATCAAGATAAGCAGTAGTTGGGAGTAATTCTGCAGTCATGTGAACCATTGCAGAAGATGGGGACACAAACTGACATAATTAAAAGAGCGCCAGTCAAAGCGCCAGTAAATGAAAATGTAGAAACATGACAGGAATATGATATTTGTGTTTGTTTCATGTATTAATTTGGTGAAAGTCTGATGTTTCATCTACTTAAACTGAAATTTACATTTTCTTCCTAACTATTGACTCAAAATGTGTCAGTCAAACATTTGGCATACCTTTAAGACCTGCCCCCGCTGAGATATGAAACAGATGAGCCAATCAGTCTCATATCTCAGCGAATTCATATCTTATGGGACTTTTACTGCGCTAAGAAAAGCGTGAGCCTATGTTAGCTCCTGTTAGCGAGGGCCACACTGTCAAAGTAATTCCGAATCAGCAAACTAGAAAAACACCACATGCATCATCATACATTGCGCAGACATCAGGCCACAGCTCACGCAGGTGTTAAACCCCACTCCTCTGTGGTCAATCATCTAAAGAAGATCAACTTCCCCTAAGCCATCAACAATGCAAATAATGTAGACACAGTGAAATAAAAATACATTTCCAAGCTCCTATTCCACATCCCTGTGTTCTCTTATCTGTATGTCAAATAAAGAAAAGTATTTTTGAGTGTTTATAGTGTTGCTGACCTGCAGTCAGACATATTCATACATGTTAAGGCTTTATTTTACATGTCTGTAATTTTGTAATTAACATAATGATAAAGTGCTTCATTTTTATTTTCCACATTTGCCAGTAGAATTTTCAGACTCTAGTTACAGTAATTGAACTCATTAGCACCAGCTGACCTCTTTGGTTTCCCATCACTACCAAATTGCACAGTTCTCTTTCAGAAACGTCTTGGAATTTTACAGAACAGTACAATTTCTGCTTTGCTGCAGAAATATATTGAGTGAAATGGAGGGTGGTGTGGTTGGATATCAGTTGGTTAACAACATGGTTACAGTCTAGTCCAATAGCGCACCTCCAACAGGTTTGGTGTGGATGGAGCTAAACAGCCCGCGACAGCTTCAGACTGCTGTGCTTCCTCCAGGTGACTCCTTGCTAAGTCTCATCCATTTTTGAGTGATCAAACCTAATTCTTGAGCAGCTTGATCAACATTGTAGCTGAATTTATTATGTGTAGCAGAAAAAGGTCATATTAAAGAAGACATTAAACCTACTCATTGTTGACCTGCTGTGGGGAAGTCAGTGCCTCGCCAATACTGCTGCGTGTGCCTTTTCAAGTTAATTCATTATTTAAAAATCCATTAGATGCATAATGCTAATTTTCTCGCATTCATTTTCTTGCCACAGTGCAAACGAGCGCTGCAGACCTGTGATATAAAAGCCGCAAGAAAATTACTTTTTCCCGCTTTGAATTTATTATGGCCAAATGCATTAAGAAATTGCATTTGCAACTCCTGAACTTATAAGTAGTGTGAGCACCTGAAGGCAGCAGGAGTCCAGTCATGTGCGTAGTGCCTGTGTTGAGTGTGTGTGTGTGTGTGTGTGTGTGTGTGTGTGTGTGTGTGTGTGTGTGTGTGTGTGTGTGTGTGTGTGTGTGCGTGTATCTTTGGGAGCTCTCAGGAAAATGGTCAGTGACAGTGGGCCTTGTTTGTGCTTGTCCTGTGATGCTGGGGTAATCCTGCTGGCCCAGCATGGCGTGAAGGCCTCATTAGCACTGCCCAGTCAACAGAACAATAAGCATGCCAGTCAAGCTAACTCCTCCTGTCATGTTGTTAATGGTCTGGGATATACAAGCTGGCGGCCAGCAGAGGCCTTCGCTCTCAGGGGCGGGATAACGAATACAATGTCCCTCGGGGTGGGGTGGGTTGGGGTGGACGTGGGATGAGCACGACTCACAGGGAAGAGAGGAGGGGATTTTTCCTCTGGCTCCGGTGATTTGTCAGCGGACATATTGGGGGAGGATGGAGGTGTTACCTGGAGGTTCAGGTGGAAAGTGGTTAAACACACAAGGGTGTCCCAACACATTTCTCGAAGTGAAAGCAGGTGTGTCATCCAAGGGCAGACAGGGGCGCCAATGTGGTAAGCAGTGTCCTGGGTTTGAAAGCAACCCCTTTTGGCTGGGTCATTTTATGTTATCACAATGTCTGTTTGGGCCTACAGTTGGCTGTTCTGCTTTTCTCTAGCAGTGCTAAGACATGCATGGAAGGTGGAAATTACCCGGAAGTGTTAATGTGCTTGTCTTTGTGTGGTAAGTTCAAAATGCTTCAAATTAACTTGGTTGGATGACACATCTGAGAGTACAGTACCTCTGCAGGAAAACTGTGTCTTAAGTGCATCTTTGTAGTCTTCATGTAAGTCCACTATAAAGCCTTCATGGTGTAGCTCGGTTCTACACACAAAAAAGTAGTTCACTTACCAGTCGCTGCATAAAGTGGGCATGACTTGTCAGACTGTTTTGAAAAGTCACAAAGATTCTTGGACGAACCCCTCCTGACAGGGAGTCTCACACACTGTTAGATGACCTGACAAACACGTCGTTTGCACGTCACAAGCTACTGAGGCCTTTAGTCTGTGTTCTGATCAACATTAGCAAAACTTCAAAAACCTTCAAATTTGTTTCACAGAGACCGCTGCATTACCACAACAGAGGCCCCAACACAAGGGTGTGCTGCACGCAAAGTCATCCCGAAAAACACTGCGTTGGCCAATCAAACCTGTGTGGGCCTATTCCAGGTGGATTACTTACTTACTTCTTTGGTGTCCCTCATGACTGTTGTGACTGGCTAAGTTGACGCTGACCATGACAAATGTCCGCAGCGGTTAAATCCAGTTTTATAGCGTTATGCTCTGCAGTTAAACCAGACCAGACAATAGCACAGCCAAATTAATCTGTACACCTTCACAAAATAGATGCTGCACAAAGTTTTATGATGTAGTCACTATACTTGCAAGACTATTTGGCAAACTATTGAGGCTGGTGCTGTAACCGCTAACATGCTACCGCTATAACTACAATAGATCTCAGTGTTTTTGTCCGATAAGCAACTGAACTAACCAGACAAAAATGCCAAAAAGTTAACACCATCTATTGCTGACACATTACTCCTTGCAACTGTTTGCAAACTATGCTTCATTTTTGTTCTCTGTTTACACTCCAGCAGAGCAGGGTCATATAAAATTTGACAGTGCGACACAAATAATGCGATGACTCCCAGCCTCTGTTCACCCAAAGTTGAACACTGACAGGTAGGGGTGTCACGATTTTGATTCTAAATTGAAAAAAATCGGAATAAGCTTACAGTTTTGATTACTGTCAACAAAACAGGATCAACTATTTTCCCAGTATGTTTTTCTCTTCTCTTCACACTTCAAAGACAACACAGCTAGCTAACCAGTAGCTGCACTTCCAGACACTTATCCTGTGTGCACGAAGACGATCAACTGACTGGACCCAGAGGTAACTCTGACAGCGGTGGAGGTGTTGGGTTTATTTTCTTTTTCAGAGATCCTTTATTGATTTGTTTGGGAAGAGGGTTTACTCAGGGCATAAAACCAATGATCAGCTGATCTTTACAAATCCAGATAGGATAGTCTAACAATGGCACAGCCGTCAGTGCTAAACAAAACAAAGTTTAAATGAAAAATCTAATCTAATCATGATCTTAAAGGCACAATTCACCGCAAAATCAAAAATACATATTTGTCCTCCTAATTGTAATGCTATTTATCCAAATTCTTTCAGTGTGAGTTGCTCAGTTTTGGAGATATCAGCTGTAGAGATGGCTGCCTTCTCTCCAATATAATGGAACTAGATGGCACTTCATTTGTGGTGCCAATCCACAGTCGCTAGTGTTTTGAGCACCACAAGAGAAGTGCCATCTTTCCCTTAATGGAGAGAAGGCAGACATCTCTACATCTATATCAAAAATTGAACAAATCACACCAAAACAATCTCGATGGATAAATAGCACTATAGGTATGAGGGAAATATGTATCTTGGATGATGGAGTGAACTGTCCCTTTAAAATCGACAGTCAAATCGAATAGTGGATTTGGAGAATTGTCAAGACAGTTTGCAATGGCTCAGTGGCGAGAATTTGTGTGTCAAACAGAGTTGAAATCTACACAGAGGCTCCATCCTGCTTTACTTTGCTTCTGTGAGCGACTCTACCGACCATGGCAATTCCATTAAAATTAATTGGCTTTGGTTTGGAATTTACAAATGCTTGCGCGACTGGGTCCAAACTCATGAATGTATTATTCAAACTGGATTTCTTGGATCATATTTCATCTTCTCACGTCTACCACTTCAGCCCTGCGTGAAAAAAGGCAGCCCTCTCATACTGTATAGTTGAGTGAGACCAGTCTGGTGGTGCAGCAGGGGTGCTAATGCAGGTGGCTCTGGCAAAAAAAAAAAGGTGCAGGGTCATCCAGCAAAACAAATTTAAACCTGGTTCAACTTTTGCTACCCCATGACCCTGGACAGGATAAGCATGTGTAAAAAGGATGGATGGATGCCTGGAAACAACACTGGTACTGTGCTTGCGAACACACACATAACAGATGATAAAAAAACAAAACAACAGTAGTGACAAAATATCAATATAGTGAACATCAGCAGCTGACGTCTCACACTACATCCCTCACTTACAGAGAGAGCCAGAGAGAGAGAGAGCGTCAGTCATTTGCTGTGTTAATTACCGGCAGATCTTTTGAGGGCAGACTCCATCCCGAAGCCAAACCTCTGACTGATAGTCACCCTGCTATTTGCGGCAAATGTACTTTTATCCTCAGGAGTTTTGCGTCACTAACTCAGCTCCTGTAGAGACTAAAGACAGGCACTATCAGAAAAACACTGCAGTAATAATTAACTAAAGGTAATGGATCCAGAACAGACTCTGCCAATCTGTCCTGGGGATGATCTGTTTTTATGTAGATATCCACACTGTGATGTCGTCTGTATTCAAAGCGGTGGACGACTTGTCGGGAAAGCAAAAATAACGGACTAAATATTTAATATAACAATATACAGATATTTTTGTGACATTGACTTAACACACCGCAGTTTACACAGCAGAAAGAAGTGAAACAATGTCCCTGCACGTGGCGGAATGAGGTTGAGGGTGAGCTTTTCTTTCAATTTCCCAAAGCTTTGTGTCTCCATTTCAATCACGGCGGGGTGCTCGGGCCTCCCCGGCAGTCCATGTCATTACATTTTACTGTGGTTTTCCAGACGTGGCGAGCATGTCCAAGCATGTTTGTGGGCTTATGTAGCTTCAAATCCCTGGGAGAATGTGCAGGGGTAATCTCTGCCTCTCTCTTTCTCTCTGGTCTGCCACTTGGACTCCTAGTCTATATGGATGAAGGAGGAACATTAAGATTAAAACACGCACACCAGTCCTCTTGGGGAGGCGGAGGGTGCGGGGCGCAAAATGTAGCATCTCTTGAAGAAAGTAAATGAGAAACGCCGGGGAAAAGAATTAATAAGCAGCAGGGGAAGAAGCTCACAGCTCAGTGACTCCACGCTCACTCTGTATTTACGCCTTTGCTTCATTGTTGAGTCTGAATGATGCCATCCCCAGAGTGGCTGCCAGGGAGGACAAAGTCCACGCCATTGAAACCCGACTCAACAGTGACCGGGTTGTCTCTCACACCACAGAGTCTCACCCGGCGAACAATCGAAGGCTCGGCGTTCTTTGAAGGTTTGGTGACGCCACTGTTTCTGAAAGGATGCTGATCAGCCACTGACTGAAGCCACAACACAGCACACACCCTGAATAATACATTTTTCAAAGTGTGGCCATTGACTGAAGGAGCCATTCGAAGCTAATGAATCCATTTCCCACTTTTTACTTATCTCCCTCTCACTTATAAGTACCGAGTTAAAAAAAAAAAGACCTTTACACTAAAAAAAGGGAGAATTACCACTGCTAATCTCTGAGCAAAGCGCCTGATAAGGTCCAGTAATAGAAACCATTTCATGTCCCCTAAAATGGGGCTTCAATGCCAGCAGACAATGAGAGTCCATATCCTTCCTTTTCTTCTTAGGCTCATTTCAGAGGGGAACTATTAATAATGGCTCTTCTTTGACTCCGTCTGCCACTGTGTGGGTTGTTTTCAGCCTACAACAGCATCAATGCTGCTCTAGAGTATTGGAGCTGAAAGCCCGGGCTGCTCGCTCTTGTTGCTGGTATTAAAAACCTCTTCTCTCCCACTGGTGACATGAAAGTCGCACACACCCACTTACAGGATTGCGGGTGAGCTCGGCCCAGCAGCTAATAATAATGTGATTTGTTGCAGATCCCCGAAAGGTTCTCCTCCAAAAGACAGGTCAGAGGTCAGCAGCAGCTATATAATGGCAGCCTTGGAACTAAAAGGGATTCAGAGTCCCACAAAAGCACACATCAGCATCATGTGTGTCTGCCACAATCAGCATAGAAGTGTTTTCTCGCTGAAGGACGTATGTAGTCGATGGTTTCACATCGAATTGAGTTTTGAACACAATGTTAAAGACAGTGTATTAAAAGTGTATCAAAGTATTACCTAGAATAATTAATTATTACCTTTAATAAATAATGTTATAGCTGCATCGGGCCAATTAAGAGCCCCGTTCATTACAATTCTGGTATCTTTTGTAAGAAAATATGACTGTAACTAAAAATGCAGATTGGATGTTTTTACTTGAAGACCATGCACAGGGCTGAGGTTACTTGTTTTCAGGCCTCGGTAGTGTCTGCAGAACCGGTCCGTCTCCATACGGCAACAACAACCCACAGCAACAAGATGGGCCTGATTGTACGTAGCCTGTGAAGTGAAACCCAGTGCAAAAAAAAAAAAAAGTCTCCAGAACTCAATGGATCATCTGATGTGAGAAGAATGACCTCCACTGCTTAAAACATAAGTACATGTGAATGTACTCTATCTGAGCTCTATTGGAACACAAAGTAGTGATAAAATATTCTAAACTCAAGGTGTACTTATTAGCTTTCTCATGGCCTTCTGCATAGAACGTGCTCAGACATCATCACGTGACCAAGGTTCCATACTGAGGTCGTGGTAGAAAGCTCTGAAAAAAACACTAAAAAAGTGAACCATGAGTTTAGAATATTTTCTCATAATTTCAAATGGCCTTATTAAAGTATTTGATGGTTTGTTAAACTGCATTTTTATTCTCTGAATATTAAATGACAGCTTTATTACAGAGCTTTTTAGGAGGGCGAAACAATTTACTTATATGCACCTGTCTCTATATTTAAAGTCTGCATGTCTTAATGTTAATTTGACAGCGTTTAATTAGGATGTGAGTCATGCTGGAAGTTCTAGGATAGTTAACCATGTCTCATACAAGACTGCCATTGTGTGTTTTATGGAAACTCAAACCTGACCATGACATGTATAATTTTCTAGACGTTTACATAATGTACATTTCTGGAAGGTGATCATGAGTGAGATATAGGTTAAATGAAGTGAACGCCATGTAGAGTGGGGCTTTTAAGTACATCTCGCTGTCTTCGTCAGCGGTTGGGGTTTGTTCAGTTTGCTCAGTCGAAAGCATATCATGATAACAACTGAACAATCTCTATGGCAACTGAGCAAACTCCAACCGCTGATGAAGACAGAAAATAGTTTGTACATGAAACTGCTCACAACAAGGTCTGTGGATTATTTCGAGTAACCACATGATTTCTGGAAAGAGACATTGCTATTGAGTTTTATAATAATGGAACATATTAAAACTATATTTAGTTTTAATATGTTCCATTATTTTTGAGAGAAGGCAGACATCTCTACAGCTGATATCTCCAACCCTCACACCAAAACAATCTAGATGGATAAATAGCACTACAGGTAAGAGGAAAAATATGTGTCCCTTTAATACTTTAACACTCTACTACTTAAAAGCACTAAATCTAGACTATTACAGCATAAAGAGTCTCGACTCTGCCTTTGAGCAGAATCTTCTTTACTGTACTCTGCTCTCACCTGCTACAATAGATTTACAACTAATCAATGCCTCATATTTCTCACTGATGGCACACACTCACCCAGCCCTCATCATACATTTGTGTTTTATCTCTGGATGAAACATTTTGCCGGTAATGTCTCCAGACAGGCTTTCGGAGCCTTGAGTATACTGATGTACATTCCCATTTTTCAAAGGCACCTCAACAAAGAGATATGAATTGAGGTGGGAGAGTGCGTTATATCATGTCATATCATCCACAATGTGTTGGGAGCCTCTTCTGAAGACAGCGTGGGAGTGGGAGTGGGTGGACTGGAGACTTGGCTGCTCATTAATCTGGTCACCATAGTCAGCGTTGCAATGAGTACAAGAGACTCACATCATGTACGGGATTGTAGTCCTCCTCTTTTAAATGCTTAGAAGCTCAAAAGCAAGCAGACAGGGGCCCCACGAAGCTGACATTTACAGGGCCGAACCACCAGCACCAGCCATTTTTCTCATTCTCTCCCTCTCTATCGCTCTGCATTACATTTCTACTGAATCGTTGGCAAGATTCAATAAGTGCTTATGTCAGCTGTCTCCTGCATGGCATCACATAGAGCAGCCGGTCCACAGAGTCTGTTTTACATTATCATACAAATAGCTCCTTCTATGTGTGCTTGTGAATCGCGTCCAGATAGCACCCACAAGGAGATAAACTGACAATAAAGCCAAATGCCTCCATAGATCTTCTTTAATGTGTGTTTGCGCGGTTCTGCGGTGGAAAGGGCAACCCAGAGACAGGGTCACATGCTCAGTGACGGGTGTGAAAGGGAGGTGGGAATATGCATGGGTGCACACACCATTCACTTTCTGCTATTACCAGCTCAGTGTGTGGATTAGACATATGGGGTGACGATGCAGGGTAAAGAGCTAATAGCTGCACATACAGTAGGCTGAGGGGGCAGATAGATGGAGAGCTCTAAAGATGTGCAGATTTGACTTCTAAGTGCAATCCTGAGCGACTTTAATACTTAGCTGGCAGAGTGACACCATGGCTCGGGGCGTACTCAGGACGTGTACACAACAAGCATGTCTGTTACTGTCAAGTGTTCAGATCTAGGGTTGAATACTGAGAATTGAGATCCTGGTATTTCCTGGAATTTTACCCAAAATCTACTTGCCTTTCCCAGACAAACATACATGGGGGAACATCTGAGTAGGCATTTAGACTGATCTGCAATACAGTACTATGAATTGAGATCTGGATATTTTCCCACCAAAATTTGCTCCAGTTTCCTGTCAACAAACAAAAGTGAACACAAATGCTGGAGGAAGATAAACGCCAGCCAAAGAGAGTTGCATTCACAACCTACTGATCTATAAAGTAGTTATGTAAACAATTTATCAACTCCATCAATTAGTGATATATTTTTTTCTAGCTTCCTTGAAGCTCTTGGTTTCTTTTCTGGTAGCGTTAGCAGCCTGGCTACTGCCAAAAGCAACCATAAGAATCCCAATTCCAACTAAAAACTCTGATCTCTATACTTACAATAAAGGCAGCGTTAAACACCCGGTTAAGTAGACAGGTTTTGTTGCTAACTGATCCAGGAGAAACGATCCCAACTCAGTGTTGGTTTTGAACCCTGTCATGTCCTTCCTTTGTGCTGTAAACCGAGCCTTGACAGAGAGAACAGCATAGTGAAAGCGAGGCTTACAGGGAATCAGTATGAACACAGATGTCATTTTTCTGTGGCCATTACACTGTGCAATCAATATTTATTTGATCGTGATATGTTTAAGCAAACAAGTTCTTGTTTCCGCTTTAACTCAGAACTCTTGTCAATCACCAAGCTAACTGTGAGTTTGTACCAAACATATGAAATTCAGGGAAAACTGCCCCTCATGATTCTGTCCTCTGCTGGAGGATCCAACTATACACCTGCACTGTCTTTGTTTGTGCCGTATTGCAAAAACAGCACGATCACACATTGGTTTTGAAGTGAGTTAAAAGAATTCAGAGAAAAAGATCCTTTTTAAAGGATCAGTTAACTAGAGCTTGCGTTCAACTACATCTGCTTTATGTGTGTACTAATTTTTAAAAAAAAGAACAAAAACGTTACCACTGACTCAGCTTAAAATGCACTGCAAAGCTCCTGATGCTACATTGTGTAACTGTCACGCTGAGTCTGCATGCGTGTGTGTGTGTTCCATCCATGTTGACGTGGACGCTGAAAGAAAATGAAGGCTAGGGGCTGATGCGTGTCTGAATGTTTCTAATTACTGTGAGCTATTTGAGGAGATTATCCGCAGTGTCATGTGGTCTCAGGGCTGCAAACAGCCAGACACGTCAATGACACCCTAATCTGATTTTCACTACCCAGAAAGCATTTGCAGCGATGCATCAGGCTTTGCTCCTTCCCTGCACTACCCCACTCCACAAGTCAAGCAACTGACGAATCCTCCAGAACGTAAACTGGGGAGTATTTAAAAGTCCATGACATATGACTCCAATCATGAGTAGATGAATCATAGCTCAAGGTTGAAGGGCATCAGGGAAAATATATTTTGCGTGTCCTGAGCAGAACTTTAAGCGTCAGTAGAGTGCTGTGTGTCTGAGGCTGGGGGCGAGCCTTGAGGCTGGTTCTGCCAGCGAGGTTTCGTGGGGAATACTGAGCAGGCACAGAAGAAACTCCTTCTGCTCTTCTCAGCATTCACGTCAGCCACTAAAGCCCGCTGCTGAAGTCACATGTCGTCTCCTCCGTCATCTTTTGTCTCTGGAAAAGGTCAAATACGGTCCGATTTGCTTTGGGAGTATTACAGCACTCTGTCGCTGTGATTGTTAACAAGTGAGGGTGACAACAGGGCTTCCATTGATCAGCCACAACATTAAACCCACTGACAGATGAAGTGAATGACATTGATCATGGCTACAGTACAATGTTCTAGAGTAAAAAGTAAACCCCCTCATGCCAACAGCACTCCATGGATCGCAATTTTTCAGACACGTCCCATGTAGCTCAATCAGATTTGGATCTGGGGCATTTTGAGGCCAGGTGGACGCCTTAAGCTCTTTGTCACGTTCCTCTGGCTGCTCCTGAACAGTTTTTGTGGTGTGGCAGCACACACTGTCCTGTTGGGGGACGAATGTCATCGGGGTGTGCCGGTGCCATGGGGGGTGTGCTTGATCTGCAAGGGGGCGGATGGTTTGCTTTATCCACGTGAATGTCAGGATCCAGAGTTTCCCAGCAGAATGTTGCACTGAAGCGAGATGTCCACTGTTAGTGGTGTTATCGTTGTAGCTGATCGGTGTATGCTCACTGTTTTTCTGCTGAATCCACTACAGATGGACATGCCATTATGTTTGCTTTAACAAAAGACATCCATAACAAAAATAATTAGCTTTTTAATAGCATGCTGGACATATTAAGTACTGGTTTTACCCTACTAAAGGGTATTTTGTGTGCCTTATTCCTCTGTGCCATAGAGCTCAATTGTTGTCCAAAAAAAAAAAAAAAAACACACATCAACGAGCCAAACTGTTGCACTGGGTGAAATCTTCCTTCATTTCCATGAACACACACACAGACACACTGTAAATCATTTTGATTCAATCCCACGCTGCTGGACAGACTCACTGGAGCACCAAGTCTGAATGAATCACTGCTGGAAGTAGTCCCCAACAAATGCACTATGTCCCCTGCTTGAATAAAGTTTGCTAAAATCGGCCAACTGTTTAAGGAAAAGCATGGGGCTGAATGCCACAGACAGTATCAAACCAGAGTTACCTTCTTTTTCATTGGACTTCTTGACAAATATAATGACATAAATTTAGCCCTAACACACTATTGGTCCACATTATTGACTGTATATAAAGATGGATGACATGAGAGCTCTCCAAAAGTGAAGCTAAAACATCTTGATCGCCCCCTGGTGGCTGGCTGCAGTACAGGTCATAAACCCCTCCCCCTCAATGTAAGCAAATGGGACATGGGCCAAACTAAAAACTCAAAGTACACCTTAAATAAATTTTTCTCAAAGATGGTTTCTGTCACTTTAGGTAGTTCTAATCACGCTGATGTATGTTCAAGTGTTCATTTTTCTGATCAGTTCGGTTTTAATTAGTTACTTGATGCTATAAAAAGGGTCAGGTGGGTGTATTGGTGGGAACTTAGAACTTTTTTTTTCAATTTGTGAACACGAAGAAAATTCCAATTATCTCTATAGTATTGGGGGAGAGACCTGTAAAATAAACTCAAAACTACTGTATATGCAAGATTAGATTCCAAATGTATATGTATCCAGTAACTGTATTTTTTCCCCCGTTACAGACCAGCCACATTACCAGATATATTTATAGATCTCGTTTCTCTTTTACTTTCCCTCTCAGTTTCCCTTCAAACAGGTCTGATGTTGGCTACATGAAAGGTGCACTTTTGGATTTTTCTGTTCAGATGAGGTCACAAAAAGGAGCAAAGCCCAGCCATGATAGTAAAGAAAAGATACTGAAAATCCATCAACTACCACAGTGTCCCACACGTACACTAAATCTGCAGTAACATACTTGCCATCTTCTCACTCTATTTAAAGGCTGTGGTGGTGCATGTTGGCAGTGTGACCGAGCATTTTTACTGAAGCAAACATTTGTGGTAGCTTGAAAAGATAAAACCCGAGGCGACTTTCTCCAGGTTGCCAAAGGATAAAAAATAGCTTAATATTTGTGTCTCAAAACATGTTGTGTTCAGTCCTCTGTGGCAAATGAGGGAACAGTGTTAGAGAGCAGAGCTCTTTACCACTGCTTTAATCCAACACTAATCCCTCATACTGTACACCAGCCTCACATATCTCACACATCCCTTGCTCTAGATCCCTTTCTAATTACATGGATGCCTTATCTTCCCAGCATCTTTTGATTTTTTTCTTCCCACACAATCCAGGAAAAACACATTTTCTGCTTGTGTATATGTGTTCACAACAAAAGACAGGCTGTTATAATTCACTCATTAGTATGGTATCATGTATGCACTAATCCAGAGTATTAAAGAAGCTCATGGTTCATGAATACATCAGTCAAGGCCATCCAACTGTATGTGTGAAGACTTGTAATCCAACACAAAGCATCTACAGCTCTGGTCAGCAGCCAAAGCCTCTGGACTCTGAACTTTATGATCATACTGTATGTGTGGACAACAACACCTTTGAGCAGAGCCAGGCGGCCCTATACGCTCACTATGCACGTTGCGTAGGGCCCCGCAAATTAAGCAGCCCACCCACCCCCACCCCCACCCCCCGTGTCAAAGCGAGTTGACAATTAAGACGACAGGATGAAGCGGAACTATCCTTCTGGGCATGAAAAAAGAACAAAAAACTCCATGAGAGTGTACTGTGGGAATAGCAGTCAGGTAAACTTGTTCTCTCCTCTCCAAGTTTGATGTCGGCAAATAACAGTAGTGTTAAGTTGATGTGTTAGCGGGCAGTGCATCTCTCTCTGACTGTGTTGCTAACCTCGCTGGGCAGTGCAGTGAATCTCCATCTGTGTGTGTCTTTGCTTGTCAGCCTTTGTCAGACTTCATGCTTGACAAAAGTTAAAGAGAAATACAACTACTTATTACGTTTGATAAACACAGACGGGCAGTTCGGAATCGAAAAGAGAGCCGCGTCACGCGTGAACATGCGTTCATATTCGCGAGCACAAGATGAAACTCACACTTTCCAGCAGCGACCTCTGTGAGGACCGGTCCAGACAATATTTGGGCATGATGTCACTCCTCATAGGCACAGATAGTTTTAAAACAAGACGATGATTACCTCGTCTCACAGTCAATGTTTTAAATACCTCTGGCAAGATGGCAAGTCATTAATTGACATTGACTATTAATTAAATAGCCTATTGAATTCAAAATGTTAATTAGCTGGTGATATACTGGAAATATAAATGCGAATCTCTTAGTAAACCATCAAGTATTCAGCAAGGTCATAGTTTAGTATTTTACATTTGAAAATGTATTAAATGAAATCTGGGGGAGCCTGTTTAATGGGCCTGAGGGAGCTGATATCATTAATAACAGTATTGTTATTATTTTTATGCACAGGCTGTAAAGGGAACCAAAATTCATCCCAAAGTTTATCTGACGAGTCTATAGAAAATATTCTGTTCTATATACAGTCAATGGGCAAGGGCAAAATGTTTTCATGGCTCACGGGTCAGGTAGGAGGGCCCCAGAGAGGTTAAGACCAGCTCTGCCTTTGACCTTCTGGTAGTGATGGCTGCTTTGGAAAACAAGTCATTGCCACAAAGTGTGCAAATCCTAGACAAAAGGAGGGAAATGAGGGTCATATAGAGGGTGTCCAAAATTGAAAATGCAGACATTAAACGAGTAATGAATAAGGAGACCAAATGAGATTAAAAACTGTATTAAAAGTCTTCATGACTGATAAATCATTAGCTTTCAGATTAAAGAGCTGTATCACTTGGCAACCCTTAGTCAAACACTATCTTTAAAGGAAACCAGCCTTGCTTTTCTCTGTGGTTTACAACAACATGTATCTTTTACAGTCCATGTTGTGATGGACGGCCTTGGCAAGTTTTGTGCTTCTATGGGCCAAGCAGATTAAAGATCTCTTGATTCCTACAAGGATTAAAGCTGATCTGCCAGCTGATGTCATTGTCAGTCCACAGAGCAGTTGCGAGGTGCAGATAACTCAACGTTTTTAAGACCTGCCAATTTAAGTGTTTCTTACAACCTGTACAGCTGTGACGATCTCGTTGAGGCTTGTCGGCACTCTCCTGGCGCTATTTTTTTTTTGGCATGTGACAAGCTGCTAATTAGCTTTGTAAGAAAATGATGTCTCCATTTCTAATCCTGCTAACAAAGCTTGGATAGTTTCATTGTTTCTCCAGTGGGGGAAACAGTGGTCAATGAGCCCAACACACATTGGAGTCGCTGAACAAAATGGCTATTCAGAGGTCTGAAACCAGGCTAACTATGTTGAAAAGAAATGGCTGTGTATGCCATTATAATACATTAAGTGGCTAGCATACGTTTTTTGACAGTAAATAACCAGTCAAAGCAATGTCTGTAGCAGTGTCTGCCTCCATATGCTGATGGTTCGGTAAGGCTGTACTTAAAACACAGTGGTGCCTTGAAGTAAATGCTAATGTGGCACTGACACTCACAATAACGATGCTAACATTCTGACGTTTAGCAGGTACGTTTACCATGTTGACCATCTTAGTGCAGCATGTTAACATTTGCTAAGTGGCAATAAACACTTATTGAGGGATTGCCGAGGCTGCAGGAATGTCTTTTGCAAGTATTTCGTCATAAAGCAAACAAACTGAAATTCCAACGGTGGTGCTAGAAGTTAGAAGTTCACATAAATTATTACAATTCATCCTAAGTGGGGCTGAATGTATGTACCAAATTTCATTTTCATTCATTCAACACAACCATTTGAGTCAAAACTACAAATGTCAACCTCATGGTTCGATGAAAAGCCAGTGGATCACTGCCAGCAGTGGGATTGCTTCTCTGGGAATCAAATGTTACAACATTTCAGTTCTCTGCTTCAACCGATACAGCATTTAACATAACAATTGTTGTGCTGGTAGAAATCCATTTTTAATAAGAACATACTTAGATGTTGGTTAGTAGGAGGAATCACAGTGGGCTACTGTCCAGCTCGGATTGCATGATTTTCTATGATGCCTCGGTTAATGGAGCCCTTCTCATGGAACACTGAGGCTCTCAGAGGACCCCCAAGATCTACTGGTCTTTCATCAGCCTCTGGGCGTCTTCGCTGCTGCCTGAGAAATAATTACTGAACAGCAGAAACGGCGAGCAATATTTCTGCTGTCTCTGCCCCCCTCCTCTCCAGTACGCCCCCTGGGGCCTGATTGCCAAATCATTTGAAGTATGATATGAATGAGGCAAGAGGAGCTGGAGCTTATGCATGAATAACAAATAGGGCATAAGTTCCATGCCTGTTCATTTTTCCTCCTATTGCAAACCCCTTAAACTTTAAGACATAGATTTGATCAAACACGTTGGAATTTGTATTCCTCAAATATATATCAAAATAAAATAGAAGCCGATTTTTGCATACAGTAAATCCTTACTTGAATGTGACACTGTTTATCTGCGTGGCTATATTAGATTACTGGAATCCAGCATCGAACATAGGCTGATCTTTTGAAGGGGATATGAGGGCCTTTGATCAGCCAATGTTGTGACAACAGATCTCATTCACCCCTTTCACGCCTTTCCCCTCTTTTCTCTGATTTGATACATAATTCCCCATTTCCCTTCCGACTCTCCATGCTGGACTGTTGCCTTTTCCCTCTCCTACTCCTGGCGCTGGATCCCACTCTCTTTTAATCATCTCCTCTTCCCTCGCAGCTCCGCTGGCAGAACGGCAACTCTACAAACTCCTGCAGCACTTACAAAATGGACGCCCTGCTGAGAGCAGCCACCACTCCTGGCATGAGTGGGAGATGAGAGGAATTGTGGGAGAGAGAGAGAAAAACAAGATGACAGAGACATGAAGAAAAAGGCCCAGAAGTGGGGCCGTGAATCATTGCTAGTTACAAGCTACAAGTGTTGATCAGGAGCTTAGCTGCTTCGTGTTATTTGGCATGGAAGAAGAATAAGGCTCACGTTTCCTGGGGCTCCACTGCTATGAGTAGGAGAGCTGCTCGCAGCAAAAATGTCAGTCATTCGTTTGAACACTTAAGACTATGTAAGTTGCTTTGACAGGGACCTTTTGTGGCAGTGTGAGTATTATGGGTGAGGAACAAGTAGTAGTAGGTGTTGTCACGAACCCTAAACCAAGCCCTGACCCTAGGTTTGGAACACAACTGATGTTTTTTAATGTTGTCTGTGAATGGCAACTATAACATGTCTAAGGTTAAAGTCAAGTCAAGTCAATTTCATTTCTTAAGCCCATTATCAAATATGACAATGCCTCAGTGAGCTTTACAACCTGTACAGAGTATGACATCCTCTGTCCTTAGATCCTGAATTTGAGTGAGGAAAAACTACCCAAAAAACCCTTTTGACAGGGAAAAAAGAAAACCTCAGGAAGAGCCACAGAGGAGGGATCCGTCTCTCAGGACGGACAGACATGCAATAGATGCCGTGTGTACAGAACAGATCATCAAAATTACAGAATATACAGAGTACAATAACAAAATTTCTATTACTGTATGAAATAAATGTGGATAAAGGAGGAAAGATTGTGCTACGGCAAATGAACGTAGGGTTTGCGAACTGAATCACTTGGTTCAGTTTTGGAAAAGATATTTTCAGTTCATGAAATAGTCGTGGAATGCAATTGTTCAAGATAAGAGAAAGTTTGTAATATCGGTCATATGATATGAGTTCATGAACACCAATTTCCCATATTTAACTCATGCAGGCTGTCAAGAAAAAAATTTGGAAAGTTGTGCCCATAAACCCTGTTGATTACATTTCATCACTATTTGATGAACTAACGTGATACTGCGTTGTAAACGGTGAGGTGCTGAATCGTCCAATATGGACGGAATTCCTGGAAACTGGGCTGGAATAAGAAGTTGTATCAACTACTCCATTACCCTTCATTATAACAGAAGCACATAAAGTATATTACCTCGTTCAATGTGTCTATTTTGTTCGCATTTTAATAAATAAGTACGAAATTTTAAAAAGCAATAAAGTTGATGACAATGAGAAACTGAACTAAAAACAAATCTTAAACGACCATTGTGTTGCTGTTTTATTTTGAAGAAAGATAGATAGATGGAAAAGAAAGAAATAGAGAAGAGGTGGAGGTGTGTATGTTCTAGTATCTCAGAAACAGCTGTTGAAAGCTCTTTTACAAAGATACAAACCAATTTTGGTAGACTGTGGGTTGTTGTAAATTTGTGTCCATCACCATGCTCAGCTTTTAAATACGCCCACTGACCCAGAGTAACATCACGACTTGAGCACTTGACAGAATGTCAGTTGCTTCGCTCAGGAGTTGAAGCAATATGAGTGTTTGTGGAGGGGTGGAGTGATTATTGCACTGGAGAGTGCAAAGCCACCAACATATTGGGCCTAATGGCCTGGAGGAGCACACGTGGCTGTATCACTTGATGTAGGGCTATAGGTGTACAATTGCTTTTGTAATTCCCCGTGCCTCTGTGACCTGGAAAGGTACGAGTGCAAAGGGCCCGGAATATACTATATTCTCCCATCACTCACAAGGTATTTACCTTTTTGCTACGGTCCAACACTGAGCGAGTAGGGCTTTGAAGCAAGGAGGAGGAGGAGGAGCTGACGGGAGGAAGGTGCAGTAAATCCAAAACTTGCAAATACATTTATAAGGGAGAGACAATCGCTGTCTGGATTATGTTCAGAGATAACGTTTCAAACACTACATTTATGCGCTGCTCTGAAGCAGAGAGTAGATCAGGGTGGATGGTGGGCGTACAAAGTGCAGGATAATGGGTAAAGAGGTTCATTGGTAACAGCTGATTGTGCCAAGATTGAGAATGAAAGGGGCATCCTCAAAAGGCTAAGTCCTTCACAAGCAAGGATGGCGAGAGGTTCACCACTTTGTGAAAAACTGCATGGGCAAATAGTCCAACAGTTTGTGAACAACATTTCTCAACATGCAATTTCAAGGCATTTGGGGGTTTCACCATCTACAGCCCATAATATCATCAAAAGATTCAGAGAATCTGGAGAAATCTCTGCAGGTAAGGGGCAAGGATGAAAACCAACATTGAATGCTCGTGACCTTCGATCCCCCAGGCGGCACTGCATTAAAAACCAACATGATTCTATGAAGGATATTACTACATGGGTTCGGGAAAACTTTGGAAAACCATCATCAGTAAACACAGTTCATCGCTGCAGCTACAAATGCAATTTAAGACTCTACCATGTGAAGCATAAGCTATATATCAACAACATCCAGAAACGCCACAGACTTCTCTGGGCCCGAGCTCATCTGAGATGGACTGATGCAAAGTGGAAAAGTGTCACATTTCAAATAGTTTTTGGAAATCATGGACGTCATGTCCTTCGGGCTAAAGAGGAAAAGGACCATCCAGATTGTTACC
>JBBPCS010022218.1:0-24915 GCA_037974645.1 Hollardia meadi
GATGTGACAACACGTCGACCGCCGGCAGCCAATAGTGCAGGCATCACCAAATGGCGGGCCGCGGTCCGGGCACGGACCAAGTTACGGTTCTATCCGGACCCGTGACCAATTTCTGATAAATGAATGAGAAAATGTCATAATCTTCACGTAGCGTTGGGTTTTTTTTCTCCTTTCTTCCTTTTGTTAGCTCCCAGTGTTCACCTTAATTCACTGGTGTTTGCTGCTATGCACTACATACTGTAGGCGGCAGTGGGACAATGACAAATAAAAGTGGGGACACTCTTCGTCACATTACAATTCCACACAATCGAATCAAAGGAAACTCCTATATTTTTTTTTTCCAGCCTGACTTTTTAACTTTTAACTGGTGCCTGTTCAGTCAGTGAATGTCAGTGAAAATCATTCTTTTCTACAATGGAAAAAGAAAAAAAAAACCCAATACCTTGCTTGTAAGTCCCATCCACTCCCTGCACCCCTCATGAATACTTCAAGAAGCCACAGATCCCTCACATCATTCATGCTCCTCTGTTCCTCCCGTGTTCCATCCATCTTCGCTACAAGGGACGGGGGCACGCCGTCGCGCTTTTTGTTTCTCACCCTAGGTATTTAAGTTCATGACTTCTGTTTGCTTTTCTCATCACTCTCGATCTGATCTGTCCCGTCTCTGCCTCTCTCCTTTTCACGCAGTCTCTCCTTGAAGATTCTGCAGGGCCCTGAAACTCTCGCCCACCCTGCTCTCTGTTGCAAAACGACAAGTGCGAGATTAAAGACAATAAAAGACAAGAGGAAGAAAGAAAGCGATATTTGTGCTTTTTAATTAGCCGAGCCTTAATGTGAGTTCTAACATATTTAATGAATGCAGGGAGACGCACAGGCAGAAGGCACACACACACACACACACACACACACACACAGAAACACACTTGTATATGCTCATGCACAGATGATTTGGCAGTTAACCAACATGTTTGGATCAGTCCGCTGTGCGTGGGATGAATAAAGGGAAATCTCAAACAAGCTTAATCTAACAAGCAGCAATTTGCTGTGTATTGAAATCTTAAACAGAAACAAGCACACATTCTCTAACAATAACAAAATGAAATGTCTTTGTTACTCCACTGTGAGTTGAGTCAACAGTGCAACAGGGGGTTGTCACTCTTGAGTGAGACACTGCAGGGGGGCGAGAGTGCGATTTCATACGCTTGAACTCCTCCATGCACGGCTATTAGACAGATGGACTGAGATCAAAAAGGAGAGAGTGAATAAGAAACAGAGCAACATGCGAGAGAGTAAATAAAGAAGTGGTTCTACTTGAGTGTTGACGGATGTAAAAAAGATTGAGCGGGGGAAAAAAAGAGACGGAAGCAAGAGGGAGTGGAGGGAACAAAAGAAAGAAGAAGAAAAAAAGAGCAAACGTCAAAAGTGTGAGGATGAGAAAAGGGATGTGTCACCGCAAATATGAATTTATGACCCGTGTTTTTATGAACACGCCATTAAAGAGTATATATATGACAGCACTAATGGGCTATTGGAGCTCCCATTGCGCATGATGGATGGAATTAAAGTAATTGCCTCTGTGTGTTTAAATCAATTATGGAACGCCGCAGCACAGAGATGTGACGAATTGAAAGAAGAGTCGTCATAACAGTATCTCATGTCTGTGTTTGTGTGTGTATACCAGTACTCTCATCTCCCCTCTTATCTTCTTGAAATCCAACAGCCGATGACTTTTTCCTGGGAATTATCTTTCCCATCCATTTCACTTCACAGCTCCCTGCGGGATGATCTCCGTCCACATACTATCCCGCGAGCATTTGTGTCACATGTAGACATGTATGTGCACAGTATGTTTGTGTGTGGATGTGTGCTCATGCCTGCCTATGTGCGAACTTCAAGGAACTGGCGTAAACTTCCTTCATCCAGCTCAGCGAGTTTCACATTTTGAGTTATTGTGTCCTGAGGGCAAGACCCGAGCTGACGCAGTCATTTAAGAGTAAACCTCTGTGGACAGAGACCACTTTAGGTTGGGAATAATGCTCACTCCAAGTCCTGAGAGTGGCCGTCCTCGGAGTTTAGTGTTGTTCAAAGAGCCAGAGAAGGGCTCTCCACATCCTTCCTGAAGAAAACGGCACACATACGATTCAAATAAAATCTAAAACTTTAAAATGTGTTCTGGATCAAATGTAGCCCTTAAAAAAACAAACACTAATAATGAATAAGTTAAAACTCTTACTAGGCGGTTGATGGCGAGTTCTATCAGTTTGGTCACTGCATTCAGTGGACAGACTGCTGTGAAGCATGTTAGCATGATGCAGGCGCCAGAGGTGAAGGGAGTTAGCATTAGGAATTCAACTACCAGTAACTCGTAGTTATTGTTATTGAAACTCCGCTGTTTGAATCAGACCTAGAAACTCCGGTCTCAGTGTTATGATCAAAGCAGAGTAAACACCCGGTGAGCCCTCTACTGGACTCTATGCGTACTGCTGTCCTCAAATCATGATCTCATATTTGTTCACTGAAATTTGCATGAGGGTTGGAGGCTACCAGGCGAAACAACGGAGACTGTAGGAAGTTACTACAGCTGGTCAAGAACTTGTCGGGATGAGGGAATGGAAGGAAGGCTCAGTGTTGGAGAGGTGCTAACACCCAGTCTTAACTCAAATGTTTCAATAAATTACCAACAATAAATTATTATTATTATATAGCACGTTAGTACTGATTCTTGTTACCAAATAAATGAATCACATTGTACTGTCTGACTAAATATCAAACATGCCTTGTATAAGTTCTTCAAAAATGACAGTGGGCCTCAAAACACCTGATCATCAAATATAAGTGTCATAATCTGGTATCGAAGTTTCTTTCTGTCTGTCCTGGACTCTTTCTCAAACCCTGCAGTGCTTATGGTGATCTGCTGGCCCATGATTTGCTGTGTAACCAGAACATGGCCGCTATTGTGTCCTCTCACACTCTCCCTTTCTTTGCCCGTGTGTGTGTGTGTGTGTGTGTGTGTGTGTGTGTGTGTGTGACTCCTTTCAGTCATCTGGAAGCAGCTTACTCCTCTGAGCCGCTTCGCTGGCCACAATCCCAACCAAACCAAAGCTCTCTCTCTCTCTCTCTCTCTCTCTCTCTCCCTCCCTCTCTCTCCCTCTGTCTCTGTCCCTCTCTAACCCCAATCAAAACTGTCCCGTCTTTCAATCTTTCCTCCCCATCCAGCTTTGTTACTATATCTATCATTTCATTTTTTCTTTCATTTCACTCTTCTTTCATATCGCTCTAGTCCGTTTTCTAAAGTTATTTGAAAACATTACTCCCCCACCCCACCCCTCTGGTGCAGCCCTTTCTCCTCTTTTCTGAAACCTGTTTATATAAGGTTAATCTGCCTTTGACAA
The DNA here is from genome assembly GCA_037974645.1 of Hollardia meadi. Lineage (NCBI taxonomy): Eukaryota > Metazoa > Chordata > Actinopteri > Tetraodontiformes > Triacanthodidae > Hollardia > Hollardia meadi. The sequence continues at coordinate 3,393 of JBBPCS010022218.1, forward strand.
AAGGATGCCCCTCTGCTTCTTTGGGTGTCTTGGAGAAGTGCTTTGAAAAATGTGTGGAAAGGATTAAGGTAAGACCCGGAGCCAGGACTGGCTCTTTCTATCTCTCCATATACTCGACTCTTGAGCCCCCGAACACAGACAAACTGATGCACATACACTAGCCCGCCCTTTCTCTGTATTCTACTTAACAAAACTCAGTCAAACTCGCAGCCACACAACAAAACTTTTTGGACTGCAGCTGACATCTGGAAGGTGTACCATGTTTAATTCATGTGCTGTGTAGACTTCTTTGGGGAAAAGTACCCAAAAGTGATACTTGAGTAAAAGTAAAGCTATTGTGATAAATATTACTTTGGTAAAAGTGAAAGTCACCCATACAAATAGTACTTGAGTCCAGAGGCGTGAATATAGACAGTGCAGCCGCACTGGGGCCCATGGGGTGGGGGGACCCGTAAGGAGAGCGGACCCTCCTTCGGTAAGTTATTTAAGGAAAGGTCTAAACCAAGAAGTTATTTCTCACTACACATTTACTTTGGTATTTAAACTTCAGATACCTCACAAATAAGACAAACCCACCTTCGTCATGGTTTTCCTTTGCTTTTCTTTTTTCTTTGGTAAAATAGCTCGTAGCAATCTATAACAACATTCCATGCATATTTTTGTAAACTATGAAAACTACAAATAAACTTAAAATAAACTGTTCAATTAAATGAATGAATTAAATTGTCCTAAACAGATATGCAACAATGAATGCTGGGTAACATGAGAGAAAGGAACAGGAGGAGAAAGAAGCAAAGCTGCCAAAATTAGATTCCTTCGGCTTTTTTTGTAAACAGTCATTGCCATTCATTCATGCAATTCAAATAGGTGAGTACAAGTGCTTTTTCAATGGGATGTGGGGCGTGTAATAAGCTGCCGTCCCCCTATTTAAGTGGTTGTTATAGTTTCAGAGTCAGGTTGCCGCCGAGCGCCTGTTGCATTGTGTGTGTTTTTCAGATGTGTGTGACGCCGTGCCACACCATATTAGCTACACTGTTTTATTTCTAATTATTATTTTTGCATAAGATGCAGGCAAGAAGGCTAATACCCCACAGCAGTATTAAAACACAGTTTAGAAAATTTGTTTAGAATAATAAATGCACTTACAACTGGCCCTGGGTGATTTTAGTTGAACTTGGCAACGAGTGAGAGGTTACTTGGCTCTCCGCACAGTGTACCGGTAGGCTATATTCATAGGTATAGTTTATGAGGAGTCGATTTTTACATGTAGGATATATGGCAGTAATACGGCTGTTTGTTGAGCAATGAATTCATTATTTGACAGGGTTTGTGCAGACTGTGTGGCCAGTTTTAGGGGCATGGACGTGGTGTTGTTTTTTTTGTTAAATATTGCTGCTCTCTTCCGTCTTGTTATGTGCTATAGGCTTCATTTTACAATCATCTCCTGCTTTTATATCGAATAGGACTGCACTCATGAGGTTACTGCACCAAACAATGCTTATTGTTAAAACCAGTGGTCATTTCAGCACCACAGTGAAATAGACAGCTCCTCTGCTCTCTGGCTCTATCTATGGTTCTGGCTTGCTCTTTGACTTCTCTGCTTTCCCAAAACCATAACCTAAGTAACGAATTTGACTATAAAATCCGGCTCATTGTTGGCAATATATGTATACACTATATACGCCTGACCTAATTTACGTGTGTATGTGTGTGCGTAATAACTAGCGAGCACTAGGGCCCATCATAATCGCATGCACCGGGGCCCATCGTATTGTAGCTACCTTATGCCAATAAGGTCTTAAAGTATCTGATATTTAAGTATAAAAAGTACTCTCCGTGTCATGGTTTTCAGTTTCTAGTTTATTTTCCTGTGTTTGTTACTTCCTGTGTGTTATCGTTTTAAGTTTCTAGTTTGTTATTTCCCGTTTTATTTTGTAGCTCTTTCCTCTTGCGTCTTGCCCTGCTTTACACTTCCTCTCTTTGGTCTTTTCCCGCCCGTTTTAATCGTCTGCCCCGTCCTGATTTCTTTCACCTGTGTCTTGTTAACCTTCCCTTCCTTGTGTATTTAAGTCTGTGCGCTCCCTTCCTTGGTTGCCAGTTTGTTGTGTTACTTAATGTGCCTTCTTCCCAGAGTTTCTCCAGTATGTTTTCTAGTGTTTTGTATAATTCGTTGAGTTTTTATAATGTACTTTTAAAAAATTTTTTTGAGCAGCACAGATTAACACACGGATATCCTTCATCTGTATTATATTGGGGTGTCAGGAGAAGTCTCAGTGGCAGATACCTCAGAACTCATGGATCATGAGACCCATTTAAAGATTGTTTGTCTAGAGTGTTGTTTAATGTAAAAATGCACTGGAGCACTTGCCACTGTACTGTTGTCAGGTTGGGATCTGGAACCCGGGGAGCTGTCGGTTTCTGTCTCAGCAGGGGAAAAGTGTTGCCACAAAATAATTGCCAGATTGGTTCATGTTGTGAGCTCGGGCCTGGCCTGCCGCTGTGCTTCACTGCTTCTGGCTCCTTTCTCAACCACAATACACAGACAGTAAACTCAATTGCGATCAACACATCACTTCCATCCATAAACGATCAAAGGAAAGTCTCCGTGTTATCTGTAAGCTCAGAGCACTGTCTGTTGCCCCCCCCCAACTCCTATTGTTGCTTTACAAAACTATAATTCAACCCAGCCTGTTGTACTGTTCCCCCCTGTGTCTCCACTATGCTGACCATCTCCAACAAATGCAAACTTGCCACCATCACATCCATTACACGCCTAACACTCACAATAGAAAATGACAGTGATCACCCTTTCAATCATCACTTCACATTAATGTCATCTGAACAGAGATACGAGCAGGAGTATCGTCCCTTCTTCAATCGCAGCATTGCTGCCTCGCTGACTATGTTGTGTGCTGGGATGTATGAATGTATCTACAGTGAGGAGACTGTATTGTCTTCATCCGTATGCTGTTGTGTTTATATGTGTGTGCTTCTGTGTTGAACTGGCTGTGAAAGGAAATGTCCCTCTGGGTCAATGAAAGTCACTGAAGATGGAGCATAGTGTGAAAGTAGAGCTTGTCAAGTGATGCTGCGGAGCATCATCATCTCTTGAATTCATACTGATGACGGCTAATAACGAGAACAACATGGGTAATGGGCATGACCTGCATCACCCCCGAAGAACATTATTACCCAGATATTTTTAACACAGTTGCTCTGCTTTTTCAAATGTATTGTGCATAATGTATTCAGTGTATCTAGGAGATACGTCACTATAGGACCAAGGCCATTATAAATCAAGGCACTGTAAGAGTGACGTCTGCATGCCATCACATCCACGATGCAATTTCATTAAAAAGTTTCTGTTCACCGAGTGCCAAATGTAATGTAAGCACCAAGAGAATAATAGAGTAATTCACATGCAACAGTTTAACATAATTATTGCAAAATACACTGTCAAACGCACATTGTTAACAAATCTGCGATCCTAGATACACAATGTTTGAGTAGATAAATAACTATGTTATGTTATACATGGTCTTAAAAAGTTTTCTTATGCCATTATTTTCAGTGCAATTCTTACCTTTGTAAATGATCCGTTTTGACAGCCAGCCTCATTAAAGAGTGTATGAATAGCACGCCAAAGTCTTTCAAATGTTATCAAAACAACGTCTTTTTTGCATTTTGCGTGTCATTTAATGCCGTCTGCATTTAACGCTTCTCATGTAATTTTAGGCAACAATGTCAGAGGAAAAAAAAGAAGCCAGGTGACGTAGTATAAAGAGCAAAAGAGTCCATACAAAGAAAGCAGGCCCTTCACGCAGGAGACTGGGGCTCGTGTCCCGTGTGAAACCCAAAGTGACCAACTGTACTTGACGTATCTTTTTAAGCTTGCATCACATACGTAAGAGGAAGTTACGTCACCTATTCAACATTAAACGTTGCACACGCCAATAAACCTATTTTAACACAAATATCACACGATGATACACAATGATCTTTTCCCCCTGAACCTAACCGATAAGTTGCCAATAAGATACCGAAGGTCACATTACGAAAGTCGCCTGACTTCTTCCGTTGCTGCATGTCTGAAGCTAAAATGCAGACGTTATTAAATGACATGCAAAAAGCTTAAATTGCTTGACATGACACACAAAATGCACTCAAAAGTGGCGTGCTATTCATACGTCATCGGTATGAATAGCACGTTGGTTTTGTTGCTATTTTGTACCAGTTCCTGCCGTCTTCCACATTTATTCATGTGCGTGTGTTCATTTTGATGAGAAAATGCACTGTATGGATGTGGCAGGGCTCTGTGGTATCAATGTTTTTGGATTTGTTGGAGAAACAAGTAGGAAAAAAAGCAACGCAACAGCATACATAGAATAAACTCAGTCAAATTTGTATGAATACATACATACATTTGTATAAAAGCGCCAGAATGTCAAGCTAGATTTTTACCTCCCAGCTTTATACTGCAGCCGTCGGTGTCTTTCAGGGGCGACACATGTAATGCAGACACCCTACGGTCTGACTTTATCGGCTAGCTAGTTAGTGTAGATCTGGATCTTCCTGTCCTCCCTCAGTGAGTCTGTCAGACAGACTGACCCCCCGCCTCTGCTGCTCATCCCTGTCTGCAGTATTCCAACTGTAGCTAGATACTCAAAAAACACCTTCAGCAGTGGATACTGTAGCTGGACAAAAGCATTTTCAAATGAATGCCAGTAAATGGCCTCTCTGCTAACCTTCCACTCACCCGTGTGTTCAACAAACAATGAAATCATGGCTCTGTTATTTCTGCAAACACAATTCAAATAAACCTGGCACCAGCAGACACGGGGCCAAAATCGCCTTTCACCCGGAACAAACGAGAGCAACATCAGAAAACCCAGAGCAGAGCCTGATTGTGGGATTCCAGCTGTGATCAGCTCACCCTTAGTCCCCTGGTGTGCAGGGATTCTCAGGGATAAGCGGGACAAAGGAGGGACTTTGACGTTTTCCCAGTTGTGGGCAGAGCTTTAGTGTTTCCCCGCCACATCCCAGATAGACCTGGAATGTGGAATATTCCGGATTTGTGTTTGGGCTGAACTAATTGAGTCCCCTATAAACCTTGCTGCCCTGACTTCAGGACAGTGTTGGCACGCGAACACGCACGCGCACACACGAATGGCTGCTCCCTTTTGTCTCTTTCCGTGCCAAGCCTAATCCTGCCTTACCAGCTGTGGAAAGAGAGAGAGAGAGAATCACCTCCCTCCATTCAGTTCCAATTCACTTTTCAATTTCAAGGTGCTTTATTGGCAAGGCTCTGCCTGAGCGAAGCCAAGGCAGCTAACAAAAAACACGGGCGCTTTCGAAGCAAAAAGAAAGCAACTGTGGCATTATAGTATTGCAAACACACAATGATAATAAGCATTGAAATCATTTCAATTTGCCTTCCATTCTCTTTTTCTGCACACACCGTCTCTGGGGGGGTCAGAGCAGGATTTTCCTTTCCTCTCCTAATTGTGATGGGGCATGGAAAGTGCTCCACCAAATTGCGGAAGCACATGTGGAAGCAAAGAGGAGGCAGCAATGGAAGACTGATCACAGCAAATGAGTTTCTCAGGAAATGATTGGGCCTCTTTGATTGCCCAAATGTACGTCCCGTTATCCAACATGACACCTGAGTACAGAGGCGCCTAATGCTCAGAGTATGAAGAATGTAATTTATTAAAAAGATAAATTTGCTGGTGCAAGGTAGATAATTGAAAGTAGATCATTTGTAATCACATTGCAGAGTAAGTGTTTGATGTTCTTTGAATGGAGCTCGGAGGTTAGTTATCAATTCACTTTGAAACGGAGTAAAATAATGAGAGTTGTGAGAACAACAGAGCACTGCCTTGGTAACATTTTGGATGGGCGAGTAGGCAGGGGTTAAAGTATGGCATGGAATTAAATATGTGAATCATGAAAGAGAAGAAACTTATTTGCACTCTTTTTAACCTTTTTCTTGTACTCTTTGACTTTTTTTTTTTTTTAACAAAAGCTGCCGTCACTGCTTGATGAAAAGAATTTTTTCCCCCCCGAAACCATAATGAAAAGAGAAAGACAAACTGGCTGTGGCTGTGTAAAATATTAGCTCGCCAAACCAGAAGTTTGGCCCATGTTTCTCTGAGAACTTGAATTAGAATAAATAAATTGAATTATGTATATACTGTATGTTCTTCATCAGTAAGCTGTTAATCACTAAACAAACAATACTTTTAGTTTTTCCCCCCATATATATTAGCAATAGTGCTTTTTTGACGCCAATGTCAGTTTATTGGTCTGGTTAAAAATCTCCACAACTCAATTCAATACAAAACCTTTATTAAAGCCTCAGAAATCATCGAGGTTTCCCTCCATTTGCAATGATGTCGAGATAAAGAGACAATTATTTACAAAAAAATATATGCCAAGTTAAAGATTTTCAAAGTAAAAGTACTCAGCAAAAACAATTGTACACTGAGATGAAGTGCTTTGAAATCATTCTTTTGAATTGTCCAGGGGTGGTGAGAGTGTCGCTCTTTAGAATGTGAGAAAATTCCATGGGTTTTGTGCACAGAAACTGAAGGCAAAGTGTTGGCTGTATTGCCATGAACTTTATTAGATTGACTGCACTGATGACATGCCTTTAAAAATCTAATTTGATGAATTAAAAATTACATTATTTTAAATATTGAAAGAATGTGCCATGATTTCAGACGTGAGATTTTGCTCACAATCAGAATTATGTTAGAAGGCCAAATGCGGTGCCTTCAAGTGTGTGTGTGTGTGTGTGTGGGTGTGCATACATAATTCCACGGGTTACCACTTGACATTTAGGAAGTGCTTTCATTAAGTTGGACGGCTGTCTCAGACAGTTATGATGACGGGACTTTGCAACTTATCCCAGTTAATTCTGTGTCCGCCTTGGATCAATAACAGCCTAATCCCCCGATGGCTTACACTACTCGTGCACATGCACACATACACACTTTTATAGATGGCGTGCATACACGAATGTGCACAGACACACGCAACTCATAAGTAGGAGTTTAATCCTCACGCCTGCCAACAGGTCATCGGCTCTGGAGCCTTTAACGCATTACAGTAAATATAGGAGGAGAGGCTGAGCAACAGAGATGAAAGGATAAAAGGAAAGAAAGTTTTTTTTTAGAAAAACAGTAAAAATGATTGAATATGCTTCAGTCTCCAAAGTGCAGAGTGGTCCGGTCTGGGCAGAATGTTTGAACCGGAAGCAAGCTATGCTGCTGTTATTAGGTGCATTATTCACACAGGGAATATCAGATTAAAAAAAAAAAAAAAATTAATAAAATATTTTTAATTTTGTTGATGTACTTGTGGCCAAGTGGGATAGGTCTTTAGTGTTGTTAAGTGAACGTCTGTTCAGTAGCAGTTTACTTCAGCATGCCATGCAACCGCTCTATTTAATGATAATTATTAGGATTTTAAAACACCTTGAAAATTGTACATTGTAAATGTTAGAGCAGTAACAGGATGCAGACACCTGTCGGTATATGTTTTTCATCATGTTTTGAAAAACAAACAGTAAGGGCAGTGACCAGACGCATTGTGAGGAGCCTGAAACATGCCGGAGCCTGGTTGATCGGGCTTTTTCCAAGCGCTTGTTCCAGGTTTTTATTAGATACAACTTAGGCTAGCTTGCTTGGCAATAGCAGAGGTCTCATTCCAGCTCCCAAGAACTACTAGTAACGTATGGCATTGCAGATAGCTTAACTTACTTGTCAGAAAGTAATCCACATCCAGCATTAAGGGCTCATACATTACTGATAACAACAGACTGTGGAAGTGAGGGGCACCTCTGTGAGCTCATTTCTTATCATTTTGTCAGGTACTGTGTTGTCAGCCACATACTGAACACAAAGCCAAAGAAAAGAAGACTGACAGTTAGAAACTCAAACAAAGAGACATGCTGTGTCATTAAGGGCAAATTGAATTTCTTTCCTTGCCATGTTCTCATGTTTTATCCAACTGTTTTGGAGTTTTGGACTCAGGCTACTTATATAGTTTTAATATCATTCATTTGGAGTTAACACAACATTTAATTAAAAAGTATATGATTAGAAAAAAAACCCAAAAGATGTTTAAAAAAAAAAAAAATGAATCTACGATTTGTTTCAGTAATGGTTGTAGTCTGAGAGCCGAAATTAGAAAAAAAGAAGCACAACCAGCTAAATTCTGTTAAATTGCAGGTAAAGTATGATTTGATCCCGCCCACACTGTGGAAAGATGGTTGGCTATTAAGCGGTGTTTGTTGTTGTTTTGACAGTGGAATTTGAGACAAATACTGGAATCGACTACGACTCAGTGACCCCAATTTTTCAAGAGTGACAATTAATAACTTTGGCAGGAGAAAGAGAAAAAAAAAATTGCTTAGTTGAAATGAGTCCATTTTAACTGGAAATTATCAGTAGCACAGTAGAAAATATTTCTCTAGCAAACACTGTGGAAACGGCAGAAAGGGCAAAGGGGGTAAAATACAATTTTATTTCAGCAACGTAGAAATATTACTATTTTTGCTAAGGCATTAAACGCATATTGGGTTTTGATAGTGTACTAGAAATTGAATTATGCAAATCATTCGCTGGGGAAATTGGCCCCAACTCCGCCTTGCTGATTACTGTAATAAGGTTTTAACGTATTATTTTTTTTTCTGCATACCATTTTTATTTTCATATTTTCTCAGAGATGGATAAAACAAACAGACAAAAAAAAAGAGACTCGGCTGTGATATGGAGAAGAAAGCCATAGTGAAAGGGGTAAAAAATAATTGCACATAAATGCAAATATGATTTCCTTGTTTCCATATCAAACCATGTCTTGGTGTTTACAGCCCTTAATTATGGTGTTTCATTAATTACAACAGGAATGTAATGGAGAATATTTACAAGCCTTCTAAGGCTGTCAGAGAGAAAATAAATAGCTGTGCTATCAGGGGGCAATGTGCTCAGATGTTTTCCAGTTATCTGTTGACTTCACATAAAACACACTAGTAGGCTCAAAATAAATGCGAGCTCTTTTTTTTAAATGTTAATACAAACATGATGAAACATATTAAGGATTTTAAGATACTGGACTTGAACAGCACTAATGGAAAACATTTATACTACAGTACATTTGTTCAGTATCAATCTATTTCAGCTACATAATTCGATATCGTGGCACAAGTAATGACATTTCTTCGTAAAAACTTGGTTGATATAAGCCAGCGGGAGACTTTTATAGTTTAATCAAATTTACTGATATCATCCCTCGGATATGATGTCCAGGCTCTGTGTCACATCAAGGTTCCAGAAGAAGAGGGGTGAGGCTATCATAACTCACTGGGGGCCACCTACCCAGTATGCTTTTTACAAGAATTCTCTGCCTCTGATTGGCTGTACCCTTCCAGCCATTCCAGGCATCTCCTGAACGCTAATGCTTGCTAATGCTTGCTGAGAAGCTTCGCAAAACTGGTGTGAGAACAAGCATAGCTCGTGCAGGGGTCGTGGGCTCACAGAGCCCTTCTGTGAGCCGCATGAAGCTCTCTCAATAAACCCTTTTCAGCTTTAATTTCCCTGTTAACGGATGGCTGTTTTAAATATCATTAAACAAATGTCCATAATCAAATAGACAGCAACCTGTGGTTATCTGCCTCGTTCCCTGTGGGCTGCTGCAGACACTCATTACAATAAGTGGCTGCAGCAGTGCCCGAAGACCTGTGAGCGGACGGACTACGGAGAGTTGAGCATGGGCAGGCAGCTCTGGGGAGGCTACTGGAGGAGCTCAGAGCAAGGAAACACAGGTGTATCCTTTTATCGAGTTGTGTGATGTAAGAGTGCCACATCTCCACACGTGGCACATGTTTGAGGCATGGTGGGCGCAGCCCTTTATAAATGTAAGTTCTTTTTACAATTAAATGGTCTTTAAGAATAACAAGAATAACTCTTTGTTATTTGCAGGGGGTCTGAACGCTGTGTGTAGATACATTCTGAGTATGTGTTTTAATGTTTTAATATTATTCGATATTCTGCACACCCGTTCTCTGTGATGCCTGATTTATAAAAATGATTAACATCATACCTCAATGAAAATTAGGAGTAGGACTGTAGGGAATCTGATGCAGTCTAATATCTTCGAGGGACAGATGAAGAGACCCTCAATACACCTTTTCGTTCCCAAATACGGTTAGCTCCCTCCCTCCCAGCAGATTTAAAATGCAGCAGAGGACTGCACAGAACCACTGCTGGAGGGGGCGTGGCCTCGGGGGAGCACACCCACATTTCGAGAAGTTGAAAGAATGACCAGCACTCAGCCAACTGGTACTCTGAGCTTACCATGAGCAGCTGCTGCAGATTCTCCCATGTCTGCTCTGGAAACACAGACAGCACGTTCATGGCTCTTTGTAAAAGTTCTGCGTTGTACTTGTATTGCAGCGGAGCTACGCACACCAGAGGCAGCCTCTCAGCCTCCGGTGTGTTTGTCCGGGCGAGTGTCAGTACAAAGTGATCAAAGCTGCCTCCACATACATCACCTGCCTCCACGGCAGCCGATAGGACATTTTAATTAGGCCTACAATAGCCAGGGCAGTCGCTATGCATATTTATAACAATTTAAACACTTGAATCCATTAACAACACTGCTAAATACCAATTTACATTAGTATTAAGCTGTAAAAAGTGCTTTGGGGGTTTAGTTATTCTTAAACTGCTTTATATACTGTTGGATAGTTGGATAGAAATATTCACGAGCTCCGAAAAACAGCCCTGTTTCCAGCTTTGTGACAATGCATTTTTCAGCTAATCCAAGAGGGTTTTTAAATAGTTTATTTTGCTTAAGGAGGAGGAGAATTTCCTCGCCATGAAAAGGAACACGTCACCCTTCAGATTATCAAAACCAACACATTTAAAAGATGCACGGTTTTCACCGCACTGGAAGGGTCTGAAAAATTGTAATCTGAAAACCAACTAGTAGCTCAAGTTGTCAAACAAAATGTAGTGGAGGAATGAGTGTCTAAAGTACCAAGTCCTTATTTTATTCCACCACTATCAGATGGTATGAATTTTAACAACTTTATTAAGACCAATAGGGGCAATTTGTCTGAAGCAGCTTTTTCTATACACAATAACAGATAAATATACAATATACATCAACATAACAAACACCAGGGTGTTTTATGTGGAATGCAAATTCATAAATAAGATCAATAAATAAGCTTGATAAACACAAAAAATATCAGATATACTACCATACAATTAACACAAACTCCATAAAATAAAGGCAGGGCACGGAAAAGATGCATACAAACGATAAATAAAAACACTATTCAGTAATCATGCTCCTGTGAGGCAGCAATACGCACAACTGGAGCGGAGAGCTGTCCAGCAGGTGTACTGCTCTCCACCTCACTGCATGTGCTTGAGGCACAGGGGGGTTGTCAAGGTCCTGCACTGGTTTGAGGATATCCCCTGCTGTCTGGCAAATGTTGTGAAGGACAGCACGGGCAGTGATGACTGTGGATGCAAAGTTGTGGTTCACCTCCCGATCCCTGAACAGAAGAGACTGCCAGCGGGTTTTTAAAGTGCCCAACATACGTTCAGTTACTGAGCTGGCCTCAGCGTGGTTGTGGTTGAACCTGCTCACTGTACAGGGTGATGAGGGCAATAGGATGGCTAATGCAGGAGTAGCCATCGTCACCCGCTAGGAAGTACCCTTGGGGAGGGTGCAGAGCAACGTTTGAACATTCCACTCTTCCTCAGCACCCTGGTGTTGTCAACAGACCCTGGATAACCCACCTGTTTAAGAACTTGCCTTTGCCTGTCCCTGTCCGACCACACACAGCCTGTAGCCGGATGGATGAGAGGAGCTTTCTATTCACGTAGCCATGGCTATGTGAGTGACCAATCTCATCCAGTTCCTGGGGGGTTGAGGAATCTGATAATGTCCTGGCTGAGGGCAGTAATCCTCGCCGCTCCTTTGTGGACCTGCCTGCATAGAGGAATAAATGATGTATGTGGAAATGTTTCAGCACTCCATATCACACTGTGGCAGGATTTATTTGCATGCTATTTGACGTAACATACCCAGTAGACAGGTGTACTGAGGCCCAGGACACCACAGTGTATGACACACCTTGTAATGTGGTTTCCTCAGCCACAGCTCCCCTCAGGTGGCAGTAGTGGCATCACAGCACACATGGAGGCACAGGTGAGGCGGTAGTCCTGCATATTGTCATTTTGTATTTCTTGGCACGCACTTGTGGAGGGCGGATTTTCGCACCGTAGCCAATTCGTTCTCTGTATTGACATTCAACAGTCGATAGGTTGTGTATCCTACAGAAAGATCAACACATGTTGCCATTGCAATTGCTATCTTTTGTGCATCTGTGCATGTCTTCTCTGCATAGGAGGAGTTAACAATCTGTGCACAATGTGTAGTCTTTAGTGTTAAACTGACATTTGCAAAGCACATTTACACATTCACTGCATTTTAATACTGCAATATTTTGCAACGGACTTGATATTATGACATCTTTCAAGCAGCCAAGCTAATCCAATAACACTGAAACAATTTTTTTTGTGTAAATCACTTTTCTCTCAGAAAGGTATGGACAAGGAGCTGTGTGGTGTCACACGTTACTCAGACAGAAATCTAATCAGCTGTGGCATGTGTTCGGGGAGATGAATACAGTATGTACCGCAGAGCTGTTGCTATATGACATTTGTCATATTCTGTTGGCCTCTTCCTTAGTGTTTCACCACTAATCCCTCATGTAAAGAAAACAGACTTTGACACGCTAGTCGTACACCATCAGTTTTTTTGGTTTTTTTTTTTTTTTTTTTACAGTTTCCTGCCTCTCTGGTTAGCAAGCCCCGGGCTACCGGTAGAGTGGTTGCCATGGAGTTTTGACATCATTTCATAAATGAGAATAGATGAGTCTGGGAAGTCAATATGGGCTGGAGCCGCTGAAGGGTGTTATGGGGAAAAATGAACACCGCTGAATGAATGAATAACCTCCACCTCCCGCTGAGTCACACACGCGTGTACATACACACAAGGATGCCCACACCAGTGCAGATAAATTCATCAGCTTGTGTTGGCATGCGTGTCACCGCAAGAGACTCATTGAGGTAATCGGACACGTCAGAAGTAAATAACATCTAAAGCATTATACTGGTGAGGTGCTAGAAATATATTAGGCTATTTGCACAATGTACTGCGAACAGTGCCCGTGTTCAGTGTTGCTATTTATTCCTTTGGACTGCTGTCTAAAAAGGTGCTCTCTGAGTTTGGGATACAATTACACCTTAAAACTCGCCTACAAAAAACATCACAGACACTGTATATTATTAATGCAGAGTAAAGATAAAACAACTAAAACTGACATATCTGTTGTTTGATGCTGAAGGTTTTTGAAATGCATTTCTGCGTGTCGTAGGGTGTAATGTGGCGCCGACAGCTACTTTTAATGCTGCGATCGGGCACCCTAACAGGCTGTGTCACCCCCAGCCCCACACAGAGATGATGCATTAGGATTTTAGGCACACAGTTAACTGTCAGTGTTACTGGGAGATTAATGGACAAACACACCATGAACAGCAGGAGTCTGGTCTGGCTATAGAGCGAGGGGATAGATGTAGAGGACACCAGAGGGGAGTGACCTTGGACAGGGATTTTATTTGAAACCTGTGCATTTATTGGTGTGTGTGTGTGTGTGTGTGTGTGTGTGTGTCTGTGTGTGTGTGTGTGTGGTATTTAGTCAGACTTTCTTTTGACCCAATTCCAAGGATACAATGAAAGTGATGGGTACATTAAGACGCTGTCCACACGTAAGTAGCTTTTTCTATGCGTTTTGGCCTTTCGTCCACACGGAAACTGCATTTTAGGTCACTGAAAACGGAGCTTTTGGCAAAACTCCTTCCCGGGTGAAGATTTTCAAAAACTCCGTTTCAGTTTTTGTCTTGCATCGTCAGACTGTGCGCCTTTATCTCCTTTGTTGGACGTCAGACTGTGCGCCGTGTCTATGTTGTTTACATGAGCCGAAATACTGTTGCTTTTAACGTTGCTATCTGGACTTTTTACATGCTTACACATACACACACAGTTACTCTCCCTCTTCCCTCTATGAAGAGAAACAGAGGCGTCAGAGTGCGCTTCGGACGTCGCTGCTACATTCAACTCACACACTCCCACGACGAGACTCGGTCGGACCTCTGGTTGCTTTGGCATGCTCTTGACAGCGCTTGACTTGTTTTGCGTTTTCATGTGGACGGAGATATTTTTTAAAACAGTGCATGTGTGGAAGTTGTTTTTGTTTTTTTTAAAAAAAAAACGAAGGCTGAAAAACCCTGTTTTAAAAAATAACTGCATTAATTTCATAATACGGTTATGATAAAAAAATATAATATGATGGGCCAAATTTCTAATCTCTCCCTTTATTAATGTAGAAGCAGCGGTTCATGTACTGGCAAAGAGCAGACACTACTGTCCATTAAAATATTAACTTTAATTCACATATTAGTTGCAATTACTTATTTTAATTCTGTATTTTATTCTAATTTTTTACGATACTCTTACTGCTTATTGCAAGAGTCTAATGTCACACTGAGGATTTAACAACAAGGTATGTCTTAACAAGACATGTTCTATTCAGATGAAGAGCACTTAGTCGATCGAGAAAATCAATAATAAAAGTGTAAAAGCTGTCACACCAACTCATTTCTTAGTTGTTAAGAACTGGAACCATGCTTTAGACACCGCCACTAATCAGGATGAATTGAAAATCAGAGTAGAAAAGCAACATGTAAGCTCTCATTCTCTCATTTTCATCCTTGCTTGAAACTCTCCTTAGGCAGATTAGGTCCTATACATACATGATCATACTATGAAGCAGAAAATTAGCTTTCTTACTAAATAGACCTCCAGAACTCTCTCACGTCCAAGACTGTAATGATTCGAACCAGACCGCTGACACTTTATTTGAGTTGTGAACTGAATGCCAAGAATAATGAGAACCTTAACTAGAACTGTTTGGCCCTGAGGAAGAAACCATGCAAATTTGTGCAAACTTTTTTTTTTTTTTTTTTTTTAAGCATCAACTGAAATTAATCAAGTACAGGAACTCAAAATGATCAGGACAAAGAAGTCTCAGGGGGGCGCTCTGCTCTCAACTTAAAGTCAGGCTTCAGCCTTTTCTTATTTTCCTCCTTCACATAATTCTTCACACCACTTATGTGAATTTTCTTCTCTGTCTCCATGGTCTTTATTAAATGGCAGCAAGTGCGGTAGAGTATGGGTGGTATAAGTAATCAACTGTAATCCCTCTCTCCCAACCATTTAAACTACCCCCCACTTCTCAGTGGTGATTGTCTGAAAAATATATTACTTGCATTTATTAATGCTTGTTGCTTTCATCAGTCATCATCGCCGCACTGTGTCATTTCAATGAGATACAGAATTAAAATCATGTAAACCTTGATTGGTAATAAAACACGGAACACTAATAACTTACAAACCCAGTTCCCCAAAAAACTGTGATGCTTTGTAAAACACGAATAAAACAGAATGTGATAATGTGACTGCCCGAGCTCATCTGAGATGAACTGATGCAGAGTCTGACGAGTCCACATTTCAGATAGTTTTTGGAAATCATGGACGTCGTGTCCTTCGGGCTAAAGAGGAAAAGGACCATCCGGATTGTTACCAGCATCTGTGATGGTATGGGGGTGTGTTGGTGCCCATGGCATGGGTAACTTGCACATCTGTGATGGCACCATTAATGCTGAAAGGTACATACAGGTTTTGGAACAGCACATGCTGCCACACAGACATCGTCTTTTTCAGGAACGTCCCTGCTTATTCCAGCAGGACAATGCCAGGACGCATTCTGTGCGCCCACTAAACAGCATGGCTTCGGAGTAAAAGAGTGCGGGTACTAGACTAGATTTTTTTTTTTTTAATGGTAAATCAAAGCAACAATCGAAGGGAAGATGAAGAAAAGGAGTTTTTCTGCTTGTGGGTGAGGTGGCAGTTAGAAAGCAGACATTGTTAATTCATCCGTTAATGTAGTCCTCTAGCAAGGACAGTGCAAGTACGTGCATCCATCATGCAGCATTACGCACAAGTCGTATTTATGTGTTGACAACAATCAGACTGACTAATTCACACCTTGCCAAAATGATTGGGACAGTCAGTGGTATCCCCCACCCTGGGGTATCAATTGAAAAATGGACGTTTGATCGGTGAACATAATTAAGTTTTGTTCTGGTGAACTTGGCCTGCATTTGGATTAGGACTCATGAGTATGAGTATATGAAGTGTAATGATTGTGTGAGAGCTGTCACTGGCTTCATTTTCAGACTTTACAGTCCATGTGTGCAGGTGGTGAAGAGGCGTCAGGTGAGGTAACTATATGAAGACTAAAATCATACTTGTGTGCGGCGTATTAGAAAATATTCTGAAAAACAGTTGATGCTCTGTTCTGATTGTTGATGCTATTTGATAGTATCACAGGTGATTTCATCATTTAGTTACCCTACAGTCCTCTGCGCTCCCGGGGTGGGGTCTGTGATGGCTTAGACAGCACTGATGAAATATTGAGTGGACTTTGATATAGGACTTGAGCTTATCTTTTCCAACTGAACAGTGCTTATGGGATAGTTGTCGCTCACTACAAGTGATAATAGCACTGCTGGTTGGAACGTGTATGATAATGTGGATCTATAATTACTAATGTTTGATATTAAGTTAAATTGTGTGAGAAGCATCATTATTCAGTCTGGCTTTAATTCGCCACCTCACCATCTGTGATCAGTTTTGCATCTCTTTGCATCGAATGCATGGAAGCACCGTCGTATATAAGGCCGTGAAACCGCCGTCAACGATCCTGTTTCTCTCCAGCGATCAGAGAATTTGTGCACCGTTTGTGTTATTCAGAATGGAGTTGCTGCTGCAAGAACCTCACGCATGCCTGGGCAGCCACTGCCTCTACTGCAGCGCGACAGGGAGACTTATCTTAGATGGTTTGCCAGTCTTCCCTTGAATGCCAGGAAGCACAAGCCCCGCCTGGTTATGGTTCCCCCCTCGGTGCAGGACCACGTCCGCTTCTGGAGGGGGAGGAGGTGTGTGGCTGCCCACAGAGTCACAACACATAAAACTCCTCAAGCTTCAGGCAGTGTTCTTGGTTCTCCGACACTTCCTCTCCCTGATACAGGGCCGATGTGCTGGTGAGAACCAACAACTGCACCACTACAGCGTACATCAACAGGCAGGGCGGCTCACAGTCCGTTGTGAGTTTCAAACTTCTAAGCATCTAAAATTGTCTCGAAATGTGCCAATCCAAGTGAATTACACCCACCTTTTTACAGTTTTTTGTAAAGATACATAGTTAATGTTGGAATAGAAACAGCATGAAAGCAAGAAAGAACATCATTTGGCAAAATAGAGAGTCAGCAAGTCCACGCAACCTTAAGTGGCTAGATTTTGACCCAAGCTTGAACAGACAGAAAGAGAAACAGAGAAAGGGGCAGCACATGGCAATGGTTTGGATTAAATGTTAAAATATTAAATATTGAAAGGGAACGCCAGTTCCCCATAGCTCTTGCTTTCAATCTCTGCCCGAATTCAGCAAGGGGCCCTCGGGGGATGTTGGACTGGATGTGAAGGGATGGGGATGAACACAGCTCCCAGATGAGAGACATGAGTTGAGAGACGAGCAGAAGTCAGGGAGTGGGCGAGATGGGTTGTGAGGTGCTGGAGATAAAGGAATAAAAACAAAAACACATATCACAGGAAGAATGGAACAAAGAAAGCCACGACTCTCTAAAAGTGTTCACTCACTGGCAGTGTCTGACATTGTAGAGACAGGCAGTATTTGTGAGAGAAAGTACTGCAGGTGAATAACTACGTTTGAGTCAGTGTCAAATTAAGACAATGAAACGGGTCATGCCATTAGCTGGACTGTGAAGTGAAAGAGGTGGTGAAATTTATTTCATCTGCACACATTTGGAGATTTAATTGTAGTTATGCCGTTGCCTTTAATCACTTCATCCCTCTGTTTTATTATTCTGCAAATAAATAAACAAACAGAATTTAGAGGTTATGACTTGTGGACTGCTGAGTCATACCAAACGTTCTGAACCATTCGTTGGGCATCTGAGGTGGTTTAATCAGGGCTGCCCGAGGCTGGCTGGAGGATCCCACCGTTTTAAAGTTAAGTTTTTCTTAAAAGATCAAAAGGACGCCCTGAGGAGGTATCTGCTGTGTTCTGAATGAAGCTTCAACAATACAGCAACACTTGAGCTATTTTCCTTAAAAAAAACAAATGAAATGGCATTGAATAATATTTTTGGCGGTGGAGGTGGAACTCCAAAACTGTTTCTGTATTTTTAATTTAAAAAACATTCCAGTCATGCCAAGAAACGTGAATTGCAAAGTCAGGATTTCAGTGCTTCAAGAACCTTTGGTACAACGAGGTAGATGTGTGTATGAAGGAGTGAAAAGACAATAGGGCCCTCAGCCTGGAGCTCCCACCCATGCTGTGTGCTGCACGTATGTTCAACTCATTTTCAGTCCCAGGTCATGAAATACCAACACTTTGTCATGTGCCTAAGTGTTTCATACAGACGCACAAGGTACCCTTTAGTGTCTGTAGGAGACGCACCAGAATTTCAACTAAATTCAGTGTAAACGCATCCATGGAAATATTAGTTGCTCAGAACAACCGCTCCAGCTGTTACAGTATGTGACAACATTACAAAATTTGATGCAATATAACGCAAAGGCATGTTAGTGTTAGAGTTAACCCTAATCTCCGTTAATAAAAGGTGTTTAGTAGCCTGTCATTGTAAGATGGGAAGTTGCTCATTTAATTTTACATTTCCTAGAACAATAATAACCTTTCTTAAAGCACAGAATGATATGAAATCAATATCGATCCACGTCATCCCATAAGGCACTCCAGTCTTTCATTCCATCAACACGTTTCGGGCAAGTGAAGACGGGGACAACAAAAGACTGGGAAAGTTGTGGAATGCTTAAAAACAGCAGACATTTTGACATCATAGCAAGAAACTCACAGGTCGATTAATGATTGCCGCATTCCACTTAGAGGAGATCCTGCTCTTGTGCATGCTGGTTCACGGTCACTTTTACAGGGACACTTAACAGAACTGAGCTATTGTTACTGTTATTAAGTCCACCTGTGTTTTTCCTCCTTGGACAAGTCAAAATGTCCGCTGTGCAATCAAGTCCATTGGTAACAGGGTGACACCATCATAAACCCTCAAAAAGCTCAGTCATTCACAAGCAAGGATGGGGCGAGCTTCACCACTTTGTAGGGGTGCAACGGAATCACAAAACTGACTGCCGTGCCACGGATGGGATCATTTTTTTGTTCAGCTTAAAAGGGAAAAAAAGGGTAAGGGTTAAATTAATTAAAAAAATGTGGTACTTGTGGTGCTCTGTCTGTACCATAGATGTATTGTAAGTATGATTATTTAATTATTTATTTAGTTTATTCATTTATTTGATTAAATATAACTTTTAATACATCTATGGGCACCACCCTGTTGTCTCACTCAGTGTCCCGCCCACAGCTCTATTTCATTGGTTACACATCAGTAAAAGCCTATTAAGACTGAAGGCTACTGTGCTTGACAGGCAAAGAGAGGCTGGAGCTGCACCGGTAAGAGGGGAGCTGTGAGTCAAAGGGAAAGCAGCAGATACTCCTGTAGTTGCAATGATTATCACAATCTCATGATCTACTTATACGATGATAAGCAGGCCCAGTTTCCCAGTGAAAGCCATGCATCAACATCATCCGGGAATGCCGCTGACTTCTCTGGGCCGGAGCTCGTCTGAGATGGACTGACACAACGTGGAAAAGTGTGCTGCGGTCTGACAAGTCCGCATTTGTGGAAACGACGTCGTGTCCTCCAGGCTAAAGAGGAAAAAGCCCATCCAGATTGTTACCCATGCAACGTCGAAAATACAGCTACTGCCAAACATTCAGCATGTGTCATATCAGTGTGGCTCCATAGTAAAAGAGGGCAGGTACTAGACAGGCCTGCCTGCAGTGCAAACCTTTAGAAAATGTAACAGTTTGAACAACAGTGTTGTAGCCGCTATTCAAAATTTACAACAAAAAAACCCTCAAAAAAACAAAAAACAACAACCTCTATTTCTCAGGATGTAAAGAGAAAGTATTTAAATGGTTGGCCATAACATTAACCTATAAAACTGTTAAATTATCACGGACAGGTTTGTGCTGTGGTGTTGAGAAATGCTGTGGATTGGATAAAAGGGTGGATAAAAACGAAAGAAGAGCTTAACATGGGAACTGACAGTGAGAGCAGTAGTTTCTAGTGGCAGTTCCTCTGTTCTCCAATGGGACGGACACTGGCAGCCTCTTACAGCAGCACGGTTGGGTTAATATTGAATTTTAGATGCTTAGCCGTTTTTTTTCTGGGCATCTAATATTGCTGCAGATGGGTTTGCATTGGAGTCAGTTTAAAGCCTGTTGTGTCTTAAAAAGACACTCAAGGGCAGACGTACCTCGTGCATCTGTATGAGACGCTCGGAGGCGTGACTAAGTGACAACCTGGTTATAAAACTGGGTTGCTATTTTTTAACTCTACACCTTGTTCAGTATCCGCGTGCATGTCTGTAGGCTCACATGTGGTTTCTGTTGACATGTCTGGGCTTTTGTCAACGTGTGTTTGTGAAGTGTGTTTTTTTTTTTGTTTTTCTTCCTCCAGACACAATCTCGGGCTGGATATAGAAAAGCAATCTCTCAGCTAAGTGATTTGTGAAAAGTGTCACATTCTCACCTGGCAGTAATTGCCTGCTGGTGTTGCTCAGCTGTGGTGATTGGTGCTCGTGAAGCGAAAGAGGGTGAGAAGGTGGTGTGTGTGTGTGTGTGTGTGTGTGTGTGTGTGTGGGGGGGGGGGTTACTATAACCAGGTTGAGAGATCTGTTGTCAGGATTGAAAGGAGAGCTTTAAGATGCACATATTTTATTAAAAAACCTTTGTACCATCTGAACAGACAAAAGATCAAAGTGCCACCAGGTGTAGGAAATTGTTAATTTCCTGTGTGTGTGTGTGTGTCTGTGCGTGCAACGAGGGGGGTGGGGGAAGGGGTTGGTTGTGTTTGTGTAGTTGCATCCATGAGTGTTCAATGATTGGCAACATATCATCTGGCCTAAGGCGATGGAGCGATGGCATCTATTGGGACTCTACACATCTATGAATGTCAGTACAGGAAAGGTGGCAGCAGACAGAAAGAGAACAAGACCAGGTGAAACCCAGTATATGGCTGGACCGCCATTATACTTAACAGTAATGTTGTCAGGACACCCAAACTTTGACTTTGATACCAATACCCAGTTTAGTATCACGATACTCGATACCAAAACAATACTTGAGGCTGAAATGATACTAGTTGGATACTCGATACCTAACAGATCAGAATAACCCTGGACATACAGTCTGCCATGAGACCCA
>JBBPCS010022278.1:0-24893 GCA_037974645.1 Hollardia meadi
AAACTCCTCCTACTTGTGTGTGAGAGTGAGTGAGTGAGAGAGAGAGAGAGAGAGAGAGAGAGAGAGAGAGAGAGAGACTTTGTTTATGGATTTATTGCTCTTTTTATTCCTCTTTTTATCTCAATACTCCCCCACCACATCTCAAAAAAGTACAGAGTTCCAAATTTAGTTTACACCCAGGAGTCACTTCCATTTCGAGAGACGACAAAGCAGAATAATCTACACTGTGTATCCAAACCTGGAGGATTTGTCGTTCTCTGTTCAGTATTTATATACCAGTCAAACGAGAACTAGATTAGCCGAGAATAGGATTGTACTGACTATATTTCAGTGAGTATTTATGTTACACATTTAAATTCAGTTGGGATGTTCTCTGCAACATTTTACTCTAAAAAGAATAATACAGCCATGCTAACAGCTCTGCGATGTCCACAGCCGCGCTTTGAGCTGAATGCTAACATGTTCACAACGAAAATGCTATCGTGTTGATGTTTAGCAGGTGTTATGCTGACCGTGTTTACCATCTTAGTTTAGCCTGATAGAGAGCGAACATTTTCTCATTGGGTCTAATCGCAGACGCACATGTGAGAAGTTGTCAGAAAGCCTTCTGACAGAAAGCACATAACCATTTCCGAAAGAAAGCCCTTTCTGCCATAAAGCCTTCATGTCAGAGTGTGTGTAGTATGAAGGGCTTTGGCCCAGGAGACTGGGGTTTGTATCCCATCAAAGACTGTTTTTTTTAAATAATTATTTTTACTTTTCAGTGACAGTTTGGTTAAATTTAGGCACCAAAAATACTTTATTACATTTAGGAAAACATAATGGTTTGGGATAGTCCTTCACAATAATAAACACTTTCTGAGCCTTGAAGGCTAACTTCTCCCATGTGTGATCTAAACACAACAGCTCGGGCCAAATATCATGGCAATCAATCCCATAGTTTATATAGCATGTAGGCTAAACTGTTTTAGCCTGCAGGCATCCTTTACTAGTGCTGTTTACAGCTTGTTTTAGGTGTTTGCATGTAAACGTATGTGTGGGAGCTGCTTGAAGTCGTGTTTCCAACGTGTAGAAGTAAATCAGCGAACGCCAGGCCATTCGTCTCTTAAATCACCATTTAGCACACAGCTCTGAAAGTTTATTGTAATTCTTCTCCATTTTGCTGTTTCCCAAACCATGTTTCGACATCAAGTCTATCTTTTTCTCCTGGCTTGTAATTTGTTGCGGTTCATGTCAGTAAATTACCATTGACATAAACAACCTACTGTCTCTGGTGAGCCCATGTCTCAGTATTTGCTTCCTCAAGCGAAGGGCAGAAGGATGTGGAAACCCCCACACTGCACCTGTGAACCAACAACTTCCTCCCCTCTGTTCTCTCCATCACAGACTTCCTGCTGAAGTGAGACTGCCACTGTATATCCTCTGTCAGCACCAAACTTTCGGTTTCAAGCTTCTGGTGTGTGACCTCTGATCTCGGTCTCATCTGGAGTGAAACCAAACAGGGTTTTAATCTAAAAAAACAAAACAAAAACACAATGTGATGGAGATAGTAGTATTACTAATAATATGAGGTAAATTATTGTTGAAGGCATATTTCACTTATAAAAATGTAATGTAAAAATGTATTTTGGTTCATGCTGATCGCCTCAAATACGGAAAACGTCTTGGAGATTCAGATGTGTGAAGAGTAATTTGCTAGGCTGACAAATGTTAATTAACTGACACTGCTAAGTAAATAATGGCCTTTGAGGAATAGCTCCATATTTTTTGTAAATGAACTTATTAACTTTACTGCTGACATGAGAAGATCAATAGGCTACCATTGTCACATCTGTTCGCTAAATCAGAAGCTACAGCCAACAGCTGGTTATTTAGCTTGACATAAACCGCACACGACCGCCTGTAAGACCACCGTTTTTCATTTTTACACAGCGCTTTAGAGGTGTTCATAGGCAGATTTAGTTCCCTTTGGAGAGAGTCGCTTATTTACCCCTGATTCCAGTCTTTTATGCTAAGCTAAGCTAACCACCTGCTTCATATTGAGCATACACTCGCGTTCCAAAAATGTCAAAATACTGCTTTAATAATGCAACTTAGTAAAGGTGTTTAAATGAGGGTATCTGGTTGTGAATATGAAACATAGGCCTACCTTTAGTTCATTTTCTGTTGCTTTGCTGTGAACTGAATCCCTAATTAACTTTCCTTACAGGAACTGATAATATTTATATTATTATAACTTGGCGACTTATTTTCTGAGCGGCATCCTTCACGAAGGCTTTGTTAGGCTATATCTGTATTATTCCCTCTTATGTGAAAAATGTCCTTTAAAAACTATGGCATTACAGATCATTTCCATCTGATCAACACTCAAACTACATTTGCTATGATTGTAAACCACTGCCTGCAGTTGTAGGACATAGCCATGGTCGGCTTCCTAATAGCTTCTCTGTTGTGCCCTTTGTGCATTTTACACTCCAGTGAATCAGTAACATTTGAATGAAAAGAGGTGAATTGATTTTTCTTTTTGCTATCACAAGGCCCACCGTGACGCTTCCCCAGCACAGCATCTTCTAACCTGAGTCACATTGTACTGTGTGACTGTTGTTTTACAAGCATGCTAACGTATTCAAAGGGCACTGACCGTGGAGGGCAAGACAATGGGCCTAATGACTGCATTACAAACTGTAACATACAGGACAGGATCAAGGGTTGGAGGAGGGGTCGGGGTGGTGGGGGGGACACACCAAAACACACACAGCACTGTAGACAACAAGAAGAGGATTAGGAATTTAATGTCGAACAATAAGCTGACTGTAAATAGAGGTCAGAGAGCTGACACAACAGTGAGGGATCAGGCTGCTGAGGCCTCATTGTCTGCTGGTGAACCTTCAAATATAACAGTGTATTAAGCCCACTTAACACACAGATTAGTAGGGCATTAGGGAACTGGGTCACAACCCAAATTGACTATTATGTATCATGATGGGAGAGACCTAAAATAACTTAGCATGTAAAAAATAACAATAAATGTTTGGAAATTATATGGAAATTATTAGGGTGGGTCAGAAAGGGGATACGTTTTTTGTGTTTTTTTCTCTTTGTTGAGGATCAAAATAGTTTGTTGGCGCCATGGACCATAAAGGTGCATTCAGCCACATGCAGAGGACAACAATCTTGTCTCTGTCTCAGGACTTTATTTTTAACAACACAATTACAGTAACTATAGATAGGAAAACCAGAATATCACTTCTGAGAAACAGTGGACGTGGATCTTATAGTGAGTGGGAATTTACAGTTTACAGTAATAAATTACAGTTTGTTCTGTAGCCGACAGTCAACGTTTACTTTTTGGTTTTGTTGTTGGAAATTGCTAATTCCACCTCTAGCGTGTGATTTAGGCTATATAAAGTTATAATTCCAGTAACGAGGCTGCCCTCCCAAGAAGAACGGCCGCATCAGTCATTTCATAATGTAGGCTAATTATGACTATTGGGTAGTGACAGGGCTGACATAAAGAGAGGAAGCTCTTTGTTTTCAGTTTTCTACTGACGGTCAGTGTTGTGACTTAGTTGTGATCTTAACTAAATGACTATTAATGTCACCATGACATCAGAGTGACAAAGCCCACCTAACCTTAGCAAAGATGTCATTTGAACCCAAATGTTTCCCTAAGCCAGCCAAGTCATTTCTGTGGCTAAAACTAACTGAACCTTGAACATAGGTTTGTCACATCGTGAGAACTGATTTATTTTCCAACAGTGGTTTGTAAATGTTTTGGAGTCATCCTGTCAATAAGTCCTGTCAGATCAGTTCTCTCTTGCTCTGTTGGGCACGGACAAATTACGTATTTCATCTTATTTTGAGGACTAAAAAGTCAAAAACATACGGTTGAGATTTCTGGATCTTTATGAACCTCATAAACACACTTGGATGCATTTGAGGAACTTGTTTTGTTTGCTTTGAGCCTTGTGCCGAACTGCATTGAACTTCATCTAAGCCGCCCCCCACCCCAGGTGAACAGAGCTTTTTCTAACCAAGAAACATTCCACAGTGGTGATGTAATTACTTCTTTAAGCTGAGACTGTCACATACAGTTCTCACAAACAATGACCACTGCTATACTCTCTAAAGCAATGCATCTCATAAATGACATGTGCTGCATTTGCACTGTCTGAGAGCTGAAAACCTTACCCGCAGTGCTAGTCCAGGCACTTGCAATAGCAAGTACGAGTGTAAAACCTGGAATAACCTTTCTGAGTGAGGGGTGTGGGTCAGCCAACAGGCCTCTCAAATCACTCATATACAGTGTAACTGAGAAAGCTATGCAACAATAAGGCTAACAGAGAGCTTATGTAATGAAAAAACAAACAGGAGCATCTATTTGTCAATTACAATAGGAAAGAATATCCTACAGCATTTCATAATAGCTCTGGAAAGAAAGAAATGTGTCATAATATGAAATGATATGGGAAGCAAACATGATGTAACGAGGAAAGAGGCTACTGAGCAGTTTGAGAAGGAAAAGGCGAAAAAATGTGAGGAAAGGTGCATTAAACCTGGGAATGAGCCACAACAATCAACTATCTTTCTCCGGAACGATTACCTTTAATCTCTCATTTAATTGATTAATCATGGCCAAATCAGTGGAAAATGGCGATCACAAGTTTCAAGAGCCTAAATTGGCATATTCAAATGCTTTAGTTTGTCCAATTAAGGGTGTTTGGCTTTGTGTTTAAAAACTGACTGTTCTGTATCTGAATGTTTGAAGAGTAATTTTCAATGTGTCATTTAATCATTTCAGCTCTATTCATTATCAGACATAAGTCAATGAAGAGTTTAAAAAGTCATTAACTTTTTTCAGTTTCTAAGAGAGTAATAGCAGTGTTTCATCTTCACTTCTTCTCTCTATTAGTAGCCTAATTAAATGCACATGATCGCCATTCAGGAGCATTTTTTCATCCACTTCATAGACCTGAGTACATGTAACATTTCCATTTGGGGATTTGGTAAATCGGCGGGAGTAGTCAAAATGGAGCTGCCTGTTCGAATTGGGGTCACGTTGCAGCTCAACGTGACTCTATAGGCTGTGGGCTTGGTTCCAAAACAAAACGTGATGCAAGCACTACACGAGA
This sequence comes from Hollardia meadi, assembly GCA_037974645.1. Lineage (NCBI taxonomy): Eukaryota > Metazoa > Chordata > Actinopteri > Tetraodontiformes > Triacanthodidae > Hollardia > Hollardia meadi. The sequence continues at coordinate 5,133 of JBBPCS010022278.1, forward strand.
ATGTGTGTCACATTTGCCGGAGAAGGGGAAATGGCCCCTATTGCCAAGATATTTGACCTACTTCTAGCCGCTCTGAAGGAGAAGTGAAGCACAAGGGCGCGCGACAGAGCGCAGGAGTTCGAGCAGGAGCGCGCGGACAGAATCAGAGGCTTTTATCGTCATAACAGAGTAAGAAACTATTTATTATCATCACTATTTACACATTTATTAACATACAATAAAAGAGCATATAGTATTTTTTCTTTCACGTATTTTGAATGTTTATTTGCGCAGTTCTGCAGCAATGCAACTGAAGCCTGCGTTGCAGTTAGTCGTCGTAAGAATGTATGTTACCGACGTTTACCTTTTGGCTGCGCACCAACAATGACTGTTTTAGTGCAAACCCACGTGACCCACTCCTCTATTAGGACGTCCCCCTCCTGTCTTCTGAGTCCTTTCCTTTCCAAACAAGCCGTAGATAAGGGGACAAGAACGACCCTCCCGTGAGTAGTGGCCACAAACACATATCAACGTGACGCTGTTTGTTTCCACGGGGCTGTCAGGAACACCTTTCATTCCTCTGGATGCACTGAATTGACTGGTGCGTAGTTTGTGGACGAAGCGCTCGAGCCGTGAAACTCAACTTTGGAAAAACTTTTGAGATATTGACGCTGATGGTAAGAGAGAAATGTCGTTTATTTCTTGTTTTTCTTTGACTAAGTTTATTATTTTTTTTAACGTATTCTTAATGCAGCTGCTTTTTGGTGTGGTTATTTTAGGTCTGGGCTTGTAGCATAAAATTAATGCGGTTTTAGACGGTTTTCACAGCGTTGCTAGTCGTTATTACGCATTTAAAATACGTTATATACGTGTAAAAGTGATAATTAATGTCTTGTGGTTTTGTTCTTACTATTCAAAAGAATTTGAAGTGGTCGCTGTGTGTGTAATATGAGTGTGTGAAGTGCCTTGACACGATGCGGGCTGTTTATGTGTCGCATCTCATTGACCCACATCCGCACTGAATCTGACTGCGTCACAAAAGTTTTTTCTCCAGGCTGTACAGTCATTTGCAAAGTGAACTTAATGCCGCAGTTTCATTGAACGCCGCACGGTAGTTTGCGGTGGTCGCAGTGATAATTGTCGCATTTTGACGCCGTTGTTTGGAGAGCTTAGGATAAGATATGAAGGGTTCTCTCGGTGTGTGTTTTTTGGGAAGTGGGGACACCGAGCAAAGTGGAAACCTGATCTGCACACCGCGCCCACTTCATTTTCGACACAAACAACTTTCACTCGGGGAGGGAGCAGCCCCGTTAGTGAAGGAAGGCGGCTATTGCCCCAGGTGTGGTGGTGTTCCAATTTGATATTTGTGCAGCCCTGAAGGAAATTGCGCGGGTTAAATTTATAGTTGATCGCAATTAGCGTAAAGCAGCCACTTGAAAGTGTTTGAATTTGTCGCATGCTGTGGTTGAAAACTCACGGTGTTAAGTGTTTACAGGAGTAGACAGACGTCGTAAAAATACAATTTGACTTGTGAGAGCGCTTCTTAACGTCTATATATTATGTATGTCAAACAATTGCGCAATGCTCAGCTTTCCCCAGCCCCCTCTGGAGTGCCCCCCCCCCTCTTATTTTGCCTCTTATTTCTGTCTTCAGGATGATATGATGACCTGTTGGGATTGATGAAAATCACTGTACATTTCCCCTTTCTGTGTGTTAACTATGACAAACGATATGCCTGAACCATTTAGAGTTTGATTCGCCTAATAACGCAAATGTAACGAATGCATGAAAACATTACTAAACTAAACACTCCTGCTAAAAACTCTTATTTGTTTCTTGAGAAGAAGTGTATCCTGAGCTGAAGATATTATCAAAAATTAAACTTGACTTTATTTATGACGAAATAAAGTATATGGACAGATTTTCAGGCCAACATAGAAACCCAGAAAAAGAATATTTTGAGTGTAACTATATATTTGAGTGCGTCTGCGTTTTAAGTTAGATGTCGGGGCAGGGCCGGATTAACCCACTATGGGGCTCCTTTTCAGCCCTCCACACCTCTTAAACCAATTTGACTTTTTGATCAGTTGATTACATGCAAATTATTATTTATTTATTTTGGTCAATTTATTAAGTTTACACAGGACCATTGTACAAAACAGGGAATTAAGATCAAAAGACGTGTTGCTACAAAAAAAAAATCTGTATCAGTTTGTAGTGTTTAAGAGCAGGAAAATATTTTAGACCTTATACAGTGTAGTATTACTATCAGTAGCAGGACCATACTGTATATCTCAGCTATAGATTAGTTACTGCCCATCCCAGAAAACACGTCATCTTCTTTTACTGTGAAGGCACAGCTGGTAGAGCACTGAGCAGTCAAACGGAGTCAGCAAGGAGTGTTTGGTTATTGTCCATACTTGCTTAATGAAATTTTACTCTATGTAGAGATAGTTCAGGTTGTGATCAGATAAGCCTTGGAAATGCAATGTAGAGTATCAGTTGCCAGTGTAGCATTCAGTGTCAGAATTCCACAGTGCTGCTCTAATTAAATGTGGCCAATGGCAGCTGGAGTATGTGGGAAAAACAAGAAGCCTACACGGGACCTGTGGACCTCTACAGTCGACCTTTGACTGGTAGACACCAGAACAGGTGGACAATCTGGTTCACTTTGACACAGGGGAGGGCAGTGAATTTGTTGGAGATTTATTTGGTGTTGGTTCAGTTACCTGTTGCTGAAGTAATTACTCAGCGGGCTAGGGCACACGTGTGTTTGATCACATAAAACACAAAGGCGCCCAAGAGGGCAGAGACTGCTGATGTGTGTGAGGGTGGGGGTTTGGGCCCTTAATAGCTTGTATGTTTATATGCAACCTATGTCAGTAAAAATCCACATCACACCTCATTGAAGCTCTGAACATCCACAGAGCCAACACTCTGCCCAGCCCTTCCTCTGACACTTGGTGTGCTTGTACGTGTTTGTTCTCTGACAGGGAAATGGCGATGGGCTCTCCATCAACATCAACAGCAGGATCAGCAATGGCATCTGACTCAGAGCACTCACGCCTGGGGGGCATCGAGGCCTTGAAATTGAAGGTGGGGCCGGTGCGGAGGAACCTCTTCGGACCCGTGGACCACAAGCAGCTGCAGCAGGACTTCAAGAGGCTGCTCTGCATGAGTGTGGAGGTGGCCAACAAGCGCTGGAACTTCGATTTCCAGAGTGAAAAGCCGGGAAAGGGCTCCAACGTTGAGTGGGAGGAGCTCAGCTGCCAGGACGTGCCGGCATTTTACCGCAGCTGCACATTTAGTCCAGTGCCGCCGCCCCAGGGGAAAAGGTGGACGTCATCTTCTTCAGACGAGGGCTCCCCAGGGTCCAGCAGCTCGTCTGGGTCTGGGGATGAGTACCTAGAGGTGACCACAAGAGGATGCTACCGGCGCAAATGGCAAGGAAAACGCAGACAGTCTTCCATCACAGGTTAGTTCACCAAATATCAGTAGTAAAGCAATAGTTTGACACTGTTTATTTACTATCTTGCAGAGAATTAGATGAAACAGTCTATACCACACTCATATCAAACCGCTAGCAGCTGATTAGCTTAGCAGCAAACAAATTGGATTTTTTTCATTTCTAACAGCTCATATTTTAATTTTTTCTCGTTTTCTGCAAATTAAATAAAATAAAGTTTCCAGTTTTTGTGCAAAGCTGAGCTAACTGGCTGCTGATTTTAGTTTAATAGCTCTCAGCAAGGAAGTGAATAAGTGTACTGTCCAAAATGTCAAACCTTTCCATTAACACTGCTTTTATTTGTTGACTCAAATCACGGTTCCATGGTATGTGTCATAAAGTGATACAAGACAATTAGGACAGACTGTCTGGAGATATTTTTTCTGACTTTGTGTTTTGTCACCCTCCAGATTACTTCAGGGTGAAAAAGAGGAAGCTTACAAAGCATTACAAAGCATCTTCTCGGCAGTAGAAAAGCTCATCTAGACCCAACGGAGGATCACTTAATGGTCCACATCCCTCTACTCATCACCTCACATGGATATATATCATATCATATGTACATATATATATATATATGTATATATATATATATATGTGTATATATATATATATGTAGCAATTTGTAAGTGACTGTCCTCAAGCTCATACAATGTGGGCTTAAAAACTCCTCTGACACCACATACCTTTAATTCTCAGCACAAGGAAGCTACCATTTTCCCCCTTAATCAAGCTCCAACCCCAGAAACGGTTTTTGTTGATAATTGCAAATGTTTCATATGTTCTACATACAGTTTTCTTTAGCTTTTGACTATACTGTGAAATGATTGTGAATGCACTCTTAATAACAGAAAGCAGGCTCTAGTTTTAAGAGGTTAATTTTCTTCTGAACAGGCCTTGGATAGTATTTGACCTCAGTCCTTGACCTTCTTCTCCCTCTTGCTAAAAGTCATGCAAGGTTTTGATTAGATGCGTTACTATTCCTGGCCTCGTGTCACACTTGGCCTTCAGGCTCACCACATGGCTCCCAAAGCGAGTCGAGCCAGGGGTCAAAACCTCACCCGGGTCTCCAAGTTTGGCAGCGTGACTGTGATTAGCTCCAGGTTAAAGGTTAACGGTGGAGGTTCAGCGATGACGCAATACCTGTCCGATTGGGACTTAAATTCTGAGTAGTAATAATAATATTTCAAATGTGGCTATTTATTTATTATTTTAAATACTAGATCGTCAAAATAAAAAAATAGACAAGCAATGCGTAAAACGAGGTAAGACAAGGTAAATATGACTTGTGCGTTAGACTATAAGTCTTCATGGCTCATTTACACTCCACCGTTGCCACTTACAAATATTGGACCTAAATTTTTTTCACCATCACAACATAGCAAAAAAAAGTACAAACTATATTCCCGTTTTTGCTTTGTATTATTTGCATAATGGAGTTGTAAAAATCTATATTTGTTTTGGCAACAGACCAGAAAATACCTTATTTAGTTGTATGGTTTTGTTTTGCTTTATGCTTGTAACAATGTAGCATTTTCCTCTCTTAGTCTTCACGCAGTTTCCACCTTGTAGGTTTTAAATACGCCTCTTTTCTCCATGAAGGGAATATAGCGTTTTATCACTGTGCTGAGGCACAGAGGGGTCAAAACTTTTGGTTCCACTTTTTTTCTTTTTAGATGAAGAGTCGAGCAGCTTTGCATTTTCTGTTGCCGCACTGTTCTATAAGTGTTTGCATTGTGTAAATATGCATATAAGCTTTTGTGTATGTATGAGTTTGGGTGTTTATCTTGAGGTTTTTTTCACGAGTTGTTTAAGGTTGTGGCAGCTGAGGCAGTTGAACCAAAGAGGAAATTGTTGTGCCATTAAATTAGAAACACATCATTTATACAAGTCATTTGCCTTTTAGGTGATCAGTTGTGGGACAGAGAAGTCTCAGGCATGTCCAGATCGCCATATATGCTCAACTAACTGTTTTGGCGACTCAGATAGGACGTGCCTACTTCTTTTCCCTACCTACATTTATTCCAATTTGCATAAGGATAAAAAGCCATAATTAATCTACTCTTGCTACCTCATCACGTGATTCAGTAAAACAAACAAGTTAAATACACATAAACAAAACCAAACCAATGTAGCCCAGGTTGTTGGTGTCTACAAGCTAAAGAGAGGCAGAAACAGGGGGTGGTCTTATTATTCTGTTGTGGTAAAAGCTGTGAGAGTTTCACATCAGGTAAAAGAGCCAGTGTGTCAGAGCGGGGGCCCAGCTCCACGCAGAGGAAACTCCGGCCCCTCGAGGGGGGTGAAGGCAGTTTTTGTTGTCTCCCCGTCTCTGCCTCACTTTGCTTCGACAACTCTCCCAGAGATAAACAGAGCAGAGGAATATTAGTGGTGGGGGGAAGGGGACGAGTAACAGGGACTAACTTTAATAAGAAAGTCTCAGACTCCTTCTGGATCAAAGGATTCCTGCAGCCAGACAAGTGGCCTGGGATTCTGAAGCGCTTTTGTCTGCCCCCTTTAAAAGGCTCTCAGTGTCTCTTTCATGAACCAACTGCCTCAGTCTGTGCGAAAAAATAGGCATGAAAGCAGTTCATGATCATGTTATTGGTCCATGGCTCAACAAGGCAATATTTCACAGATCTAAAAATAGCAAACATGGCTATTTAAAATGGTTTTGAATCTGTCAAAAATGTTTTGTTTGTCAACTTATCTATGTGTGTGCATGGGTGTGTGTGTGTGAGACAGTGTTTGTGAGCACCTATCTTCTCAGTGCTTTTAAGAGGAAACTTTCAAAGTCTATTAACTTATTTTGAGTTGTATCATTTGTTAAGTGGGGAAATAATTGTAAATTCCCCATTTTTGGCTATAACTAACTAATTGTGTTATTTCTGAAACTATCTTTGCACTACTTTAAACATTGTTGACAAGAGAAGTATTTTTTTTTATGGTAATAAAAAAAAACATACAAATACTCATGGCAAAACTGAGGCATGAATCAGGAATTTCTTGACATTTAGAATTATTATTATTATTATATGAAATATGTTTTTCAGACTGTTAGACATAGTTTCTAACATTTGTTCATTCGCTCTTTGGGGTGTCTTTGTAGCTTTGTTTTTCTTCAAGTCCATTAGGGGGGAATTAAGTGAAATAAAGGAAAACTAAAATGATAAATGTCAAGATTGATCTGTTTAGTATCTCACTGTGCCCAAGTAAACTTCGCTTTTCTAATTCTCCTGTTGCAGCTATATCAAAGTGTAGCTTTTAAAAAAAAAAAATTTGTATATGCATTAATGTATGATCATCTTTGTACGCCATTTGTAATGACTGTATTGTAATTTAATACTGGTTTTTGTAACCTTGCAACATGTAAGAAGTGTATATGTATGGGATCAGATATCCTTTTTGATTATGTTTGTATAGAAAATATATTTCCGGGTTGTTGGTGCACTGTTGCCTTTCATATTGGTGATTTTATAGTGTGCTCAAAATAATAAATGAAAGAATGAGATTGATATGAACCACAAAACGCCGGTCTGAAGTTTTTGTTTCCATGCTTGATTATAAATGTCATAAACATGAAGTACTGAGAAAAGTTAAAGTTTCTTCATGACTTAATAGCACCCCCTGGTGGTTTTCAGGTAACACTGCACACAGATTATTTCAAACCATTTTGGCAATGTGACTTAATGCGACTTAGAGGCAGTAGTAAGTAAAGATGAGAGAGGATACACTAAGATTTCTTCCACCTCTACCATTACTGTCTTATCTTAATATATTCTGTAGGTATCTCACAATTTTCAAAATGTAATTTGCATTTATTTAAAATGACAATTAGCATTCACATTGATTAAAACTTGAAAAGTACGCATAAATAAAAAATGATACACCACAGATAGTGTTACACAGTCCACATACATTTAAATTTACATTTGCAAGTCTCATTTTAAGCTGCGCTGCTGTAAATCTAGCATAAGGAACCTGTTAAAAAGCACTTTGATTCATGTATCTGCATACAACGGAGCAAAGTACCTCTTGTCTATTGGCCACAGTAACTGGAAAATCACAAACTGTTGTCACATATTTTTTACCAAAATGATCTTCCTGGTTAACTGGTTACTGACCAAAGTGTCACGTAATGTAGACAACCTGCCCAAACATTACCCAACTGGCTGGCTAGTGTGTGATAATTTTCCCACCCTGATCATGAGTATTTACAGAAGTGCCTTCATTGGCTTTTAAAACGTAATAACTGACATTTCACAAATGTGCAGCTTCTGCTACAAACAAGCAGAAATGTTCTGTTGTAGTGTCGGCATACAGTTTACACTTCAATGCGTGTTGCATGTGCACTGTAAACTAAATGTGTGAGAAGACATGAGATTCTTCTAATTTCTGTCAGTGTGTGTAAAGGTTTTGTGTGTGTGTGTGACTTAAGACACTAAAACCTGAGGCGTAAACATTCCAGTGAACAGGAAACGATAAAAGGAATGAGCAAATGTCAAGTCATTGGCTGAGACAAACACACAAAGTGGCTGCGAGGTGAACATTTCCCAAGTGGTTCACTAAAACCTTCAAGACTTCATAATTACTGGAAGAATACTACAGTGCAATATTAATCATCTCAACCTGAAAACGAAAATATACATATCTACAAAAGTGGACAATACATTTTTACATTACAATTATTATTCACATTCTTCCTGACCCCTCTCAAGGTGTCTCAGTGGGCCTGATATTTAAGTTAAGAACTCCTGATTAAAAGGCCAAAGTTCATGAGCATGTACATTTTAAAAAGTTTTTACATCCGTTTAAATCCTAAAACATATACAAGTAAATCCTGTGATGAATTCACAGACTGGCCAAGTCCCTTTAAAAGCATTTTTTCCCCCTTTTCAATCAGGCACTTTAACTCAAGCTCTCGTATTCACACTTTACATTTCAGGCTCTTAGTGGGTGGATAAGACGTCAGTGTTGTGCTCAAAGACCCTCTGCCTGATCACAGGGCTGGTCGTCGAGTTTAACTCCATCGTTGCGGCGAGAAATGTCATCCACCAAATATTTCCCCAAAACTCACCTCTGAGGCGAGTGTCTGAGCAGCCCCTACATTGTTGTCACTCATAAGATTTGAAACATTACGGCTGCCAGATGTTGACGCTCTCACAGCTGGTGGCGCATGGCTTGTCTCTCCAGCCACATGGCGCGCACCTCTCTGATGAGCAAGGGAATGATGAACAGAGTGCTGCCCACCGTCTGTAACAGAAAGACGCAGGAATCAAAGTTATCCAAGGGGGTTTTGTTCATTTAATGTTGTGCACCTGTACGCTGTGGTGTTCCTGTGGGTAAGGATAGACACAAGTGATGATAAAAAAGGAAAGAATATGTGACAATTGACTTTAAACCCATGCCAAACATACTGCAAATATTAATTTGACATGATGACTCAGGTGTTACTAATAACACCAATGTGACGGCTCTGTTCTCTACTAGTGTCCCAGTAAGTCATGACAGTGTGACGGTGAACATGTGAAAGTCGTCTTACCATGATGATGAAGAAGTAAAAGACACACATCCAGCCCAGCTTGCTCTCAATCAGGGACACCAGGTACTAGAGGACAATGGAGATATAAATCACGTCAAATATCAATCTGTTGGTGTGACGGCAGGTTGTCACTACAGCCGCGCACTGTTAACATATTATTGCAAAGCTAAAATGCTGCTCGACACTGACACGCGTCACTTTGTCAGGCAAATGATGACAAGTCGACGACTACTTATAAAACCTAACGAGCAGTAAAAATAACATTTGAAAGCCTTTACAATTAACAAGGTGCAGTTGTGGCAAAATGTGTGCATTGGAAAACCTGTAAGAACAAGCTAGTGATTATATAAAAATGCAAACATGGCGTCAAATTGATTATTTATTATTATTTATGTATTTAATGCATTATTTTTGTGTAGCAAACTTGAGTTTTCCTTCCGAGCTGTTTTTTTGTTCACCTGTCCAGCAGCAGCTCCTATACTCCCAGTTCCATCCACTATGCCGGTGACAGTAGCCAAAGCCTCCCGACTCCCCCTCACAGCCTCCTGTCTGCCCAGGTCAGCAGATATGGCAGAACTGATCATAGCGGACGGGCCGCCAATGAAGAAGCCGGTGGTCGCCAACAGCACGGCATTTATCGCCTGGTTGTTAGGTGAGCCTGGAAAGAATGGAGAGAGAGAGAGAGACGGAGAGAGAGAGAGAGAAGGTGGAACTGTAACCCTGTGGCTGACACTATTGTAATGCCACCATCAACCTTATATATATTGTTTTTATTTTAATCGTAACATTCCAAAACACAAAGGTTCCTATCAGAGAGAAAAGAATCTTCACATGTGAGAAGCTGCTTGAATACTGACCGGAACAATTTGACTTGACTGTCGACTTTATACTCACGGCTGTATCCCACCAGGGCTCCCATCGCCAGCACCAGACTACAGGTCACCACCGGGGCTCTCTTTCCCATGAAGTCAGATAATAAACCTTGAACTGTCCCACCTGAGGCAAAGGGAACAAAAATGACAACATGAGTCAAAGAGAGTCGACATTAGAGCTAAAAATGTTGTTGTAAGATCACGAATAAGGCTAGAAAACATTGTAATATATTAGTTATTGTGGTTGCTGGACCAACTTGTCTTTATTACATTACATCATTTTAGGTGAGATTAAATGCATTAAAAACGTCTTTTATTTTTCAATCTAACCGATGAACCTTATCACAAAAGATCAGGTATCATATTTGACAAAATGTAATGTGTTAATTCTCTCTCTCTCTTTTTTTTTTTTTTTACAGTACCAGTGTCCCTTGAAAAATGTGATCATTTTTTTAAACTCAAATTTCAACGATTTCTGTGATTTAAAAAAATGAAATTGCGATACCTTTTTTCCCCATATATATTGCAATGATGAAACAATACAGGAAATTTCCCCACATACATACAGTGTGCTATTCACGTACAGATACACTGTTAATCATAATTTTCATTATTTGGAGTATTTTAAAAGTTTATCCTCTTTTAAAAAAACAAAACCAAATCCACTCTCTTACTTCTACCACAGTTGGTTCAGCCCTCTGCCACTCTAATATCAGTCTTACATACAGTATGTGACTCAGACAAGAGTGGAAAGAAAACAGGTGGAGAGGTATTTGGGGCAAATAACATGTTTCTTGATAAACTTTACAAATGGAGTTGTGTGTCACAGTTGTGTTGTTCTGTAATCTACAATTTTTAATGATGTTAAAATGTATGACTAATCTATATGGTGGAAGATAAACAGGCACACAATATAAACAGACTTTTCTTGTAGATAAGTCATGGAAAATAAGAGTTTTTCCTGTTTTGTAGCAAGCAGCAGAAAAATTGCAGCAAGACTAATGCACATAGGCACATTTCGGTGTCGATGCTGAAACGATTTATATTGTGCAGCCCTATTATGCATAAATCTGCTGCCACTCACCGATGATGCCTCCGACGTCATACCACACAGACAGGCGGTCGGCCTCAGCTTCCTTCCAGCCGTAGTTGTTGCTCAGGTAGAAAGGAAGCCAGAAGAAGAAGGAGTAGTTGACCAGCTTCAGACACGCATAAGACAGGGAATACTGCAGCACAAACAGTCAACATGGTGTGAAAATTGTATCATTTCATCTTCATTTGTGGTGAAGACCTTTAAAGATTTGTCTTGACTCGTTCCAACTTGTGGACTCACAGGTAGCACTCCGGGCAGAAGGAAAGCCTGGCAGAAGCTGATGGGTTTAGACGACTTGGCCAGAGGTTCGTTCGGCTGCTGAGTTGACTGGCATTGGCTGCTATACACTTCCACCTCCTCCTCCTCATCGCTCATCAGAGGCTGGTGGCTTTCTGTGTCTGTCTCCACCGGGCCGAGTACAGTCTCTGACTCCATGCTCAAACCTGACCCACAAAGAGTTTAGGCAATCAAACACATAACAGTTTCCGTTTCCCACTCTTGAGTGTGACAAAAGTTCAAAATGGCTTCCGTGAGAATAAGGTCAATTTAAAGTAAGTATAGTCCTGGGTGGTCCTGTTGAAAACGCAGAGATACGATCCATGCAAGAGTACGAAGACATAATCCGAAATGAAGATTTCATCTCACACGGTTATGTGGAATATTGGCACCTGAGCACCATTTTAGGGAATGTTGGGATGCACCAAACAAGATTTTCTAAAAAGTTCCATACCGACTTCTTTTGGTGAGCTCAGTAGGCCGAAGAACACCACCACCCCTCCCGCAAACTGCACCACTGAGGTCACCAGGAAGGCATACTGCACACAGCAACACACAGTACATCATGTTAGCATTTATTTGCTGAGAATATTACAGTAAAAGAAACTGTATCGGTAAAGTCTGTGTGTGTCTGTCTGACCTCGTATCCATACTTGAGCACACTCGAGGCCAGGAAGGCCCCCAGGATGTTGCCTACAGGAGCACAAGCACTCCACAGGCCGAACACAAAGCCACGGCTGTAAAACAACATCAAGTTCAAATATTGAAAAGTAGAAATATATAAGAATCTATTTTAAAATGCCTTCTGTTCTCTTAAAGAAACACTTCAAATACTTGACTTAATATAACAAAATGTGCTATGTTTTATTAAATGCAACTTCACACTCAGCTCAGCGACTGACCATGTCTATATTCAGCAAATTATGTTTAATTTAATTTTAAGTCCTGCCAGTGAGGAACTCGAGAGTCTAAATGAAGTCTATGTTTCAGCGGCAGCAGCAATGAATGCATGCCATTGTGTGTGCGTTTCTGTGTGTGTATCATGAAGTGCGACTTGACAAACAGGAACTTGACTAAACATGTACAGGTTGGACAAATGTTTCATCTTTGATCCGGAGCTAATCCATTAAGTTAATATTAGACAAACGCTGGTAAACGAAGGAAGGTCACACGCACCCCGTCTTGCCGAACCAGTTGCCCATGACAGCCACCACGCAGGGCCAGACGGCAGACTGCAACAGGCCGTTCAGCACCCACAGGCTGCAGTACAGATAGATGTTGTAGATGTGGAGCCATTCAGTGAGGGTGCCAAACACAAACTCCTGCAAACACACAACACAGCTACGGTTGTGTTCCAAAATATCGTACGAATACTGGAACATACCTGATCTATATTCCCTGCCAGATTTGACTTCAAAAACCACTAATGTACAACGTGATACAAACAAAAGCACCCGACCAGGGATTACATACACAACCCAACACGTACTATATACTCACCACTGCAGCAGAGCCGCACAGGCCAAAGCAGAGCACGAAGCGGAGGTTCACTCTGTCTCCAATCACACCGCTGAGATACAGACCCTGTGTGGACACACGTTTTAATGACCTGTCTCAGTAGCCAGTCCGTTACATGACTTCTGTCTAATTCAACATGTTTCTACCATGAAACATAAGACTACAATATTCTTATTCATTTCTGCGGCAGACGTCGCTTCCTTCAGGAGCTTGCTGAACACAGAAAACTGCGTTCGCCACTCACCACTGCGTATGAGAAGAGGAAGATGGAGTCCAGGGCTCCCAGGAACAGAGTGGCCTGCTCTTCATCTTTAAACAGATGCTTGCCCTCCCATGTCTGGGACAGTCACAGAGAAAAAATACTCATAAGCAACAGGGACAAATTAGATTTCCAACATCCAACGTATATTGTTTGCTCAGGGACCGGATATATGTAAAAAAAAAAAAAAAGTCTGTTTAGCAAAGATCATTATGGAACCTTTCCTGCTGTGGTTGCAAAGCCAACGTTTCATGCAATAATGTATTATGTGCGGGAGAAACATTGTACATGTGGCTCTGTCCTCGTGGTTGCTCACTACCTCGCCGGGGGAGAGACTGTCATTCTGCACGGAGGGCGTCCACTGGGCTGAGATGCTCACTTTCACATTGCTGAACGTCTTCCTGGACGCATGCAGCAACACATAGCTGGAGACACAGAAAACAGGTCAAAGTTCACACTTCAGCTGCTTAATTACGGAACACTTTAAAAAAAATATATACTGGCAAAATAATTCTTGTTCGGTTCAATGAGCGTTTAAGTGCTGGATGGTTTGAAAAATTGCATTTATTTAGGTAATAATAATACCATAACATACCATATTATTTGGGCTATTACTAGTTTTGTGTTAGTTGCCGTGGTCTACTTAAAGTTAAATTCCAAAGTAGTAACAGTTCAGGAATTTACAGGAAACACTGGAATGCAACACCTTTATCTAAGAAACAACACAGGAAACACAAGCCCAAATATTCTGCTGACCAGTAGTATTCAGTGTGTGCTGCTACCTGCTGCAGAATGCACTTTGTTTTTCTGCTGACAGGAGTGTCTTGACACGGTTGCAGACGTGTGATACCACATCTACTGTAATTAATGATTAACAGCCGTGGCTGAAATAAACATATGGCATGAAATGTACCAGGTGGCCAAAAATAGGGCTTATATCCTGCTCTGTTAAACGCTGCTGTACATTCTCCATTTCAAATTAGCCCTCAAAAGAGCCAAGACTTACGCAAGAACACTTTATTAAACAAAATAATCTCCACAAAAAATTACGAAATGTGCAGCCATGCATATTTTCCTTTTTTTTTTAAACAATTTTTTTTCACGAGCCAATATTACAATTCATTTCCCCTGCTTTTTAAAGAATTTTCATATCTGTGCAGCAACCATGTCTAATGGAAATCAGCACTTATTGTCCAAGTTATCTCGACCACACGTCTGCCCTGGTTAACCTTGCACCATTAACCCTTCACCTAAATTAACAGCTCGCATCCATTCATGTGTTTCTGCACTAGCTACATTTCACTTTTTGTGGAACAGCACTATTTTCCTGTGTTTGTTCTTGTGGCTCAGTGTGCAATGAACAGCTAATTAGGGCTAAAAAAAACGGCAAAAAAAAAATTGTTGGAAATCTAATTTTCCCAACTTTCCTTTTACTCTTTGCAATGAATATGCAATAAAGCTATAAGCTTATTACAATTATTCTTGAAAACAAAATTAAAAACACAAAAGCCTTAAAAAGAAATCAACGCAAAAGTCATACCAGACAAGTCACTTGTACGAGTCTCGCCTTTAATGGGTTTCAACTTAGTCTGATGTACCGTCTGGTATCACAAAGTCAACACTCAGCAAACACAGAAGTATATTTACAAAGCTAGCAGCTTTGAGGAAGACCTTTGGGGCAGGGCGCGGCTAAGTTTACCTAAAGAAGGTGAGGAGGAAGGCAACCAGATGATGATGGGTGTACTGTGACAGACAGCCACAGCACGAGGGAGGCATCACAGGGACGGCTGGAGGAAGGAAGAGGACGGCTGGAGGAAGGAAGAGGACTGTGGAGGATGAGGAAGGTGGTGGTGGAGGTCTTCAGGGGGAGCAGCTACAGGACAGGGGAGGGGGGTTCAGCTAGATTCTCCCACTATGCCAGGTGGGACAAGCACATCATGAGGGGAACAACGAAGAACCCTGAAAAGAAAGAATCGGAAAACCAATGTTAAAATGCTTAACTGTACTACTCATGTTTATTATTGATTGCAGAACAGCAGCTGATACAAAATACTAACAGCAGAAATGTATGTAGACTATACTGCTTATGTATGAGAACAAATTAAAGGGGTTTTTTTCCACAAAATGGGCAAACATGCGGGGTGACCACCAAAATAGAAACCCATTTGGCCCTGTCTACTACCCCAACACATCCCAGGTTTAAAGCTGACCCAGCAATGTTCATGCAATATAACAAAGTTTTAGGGTGGAGGTTCCTTTCAAAGGGCACAGTGTCTCATTTCAACCATGACTGTGGTAACCAGGTGATGACTCATCATTTTACCTGATTTTTACCAGTTCTGGATGATGCCCGTGCTGCAAAAGACAATACCATCTTGTTGAAAGTAGAGCTGCAACAATAAGTTGTTTAATCAATATAAAAAATTAAAAAAAATCAGTTGCCAACTATTTTGTGAATCGATTAATCGTCTCCAGTCATTTTTCCAAGTAAAAAGGTCCTGGTTCCAGCTTCTTAAATGCAAGGATTTTATGCTTTTCTTTGTCATTATTGGGTTTTGGACTGTTGGTTGCACAAAATAAGTGATCAGAAGACGTCACTTTGGGCTAAAAGATGAATCGATAATGAAAATAGTTGCAGCCCTAGGTGAGAAAGTATCCATTTCCTTTTAAAAGACGGGTATGAATAGGTGCATTTGAATGCTGGGGTGTGCTCTGACACCTACACCTTCAGGTATCAATGGGCCCAGTGTATACTGACTGCTTCTAAAACCATGAAACCTCCCCCACCAGCCTGTTCAGCTGTAACCTACTGGACTTTTTCAGTCCTGATACTGAAGCGACACAAGTGCTGTCTTCTTCACCTGACGAAAAATCTGTATGCATCACACTATGGCACTCTTTAGACTCATGTGTCTGAAAGGAAAACCATGAAACCAGAAATCGCTGTGGTACAAAGTGAATGACTGTAACCGTATGTCATGGCCGATACCCATTCTGCTTAATAAGGTAGGTATCTGTGCCAATACGCAATGAGAGCAGACAATTTAAATGGCTCTTTTTTCTTTTATGTTCTGGTCAAACTGTTCCTGCAACAGTATTGAGAGTACTCAACTCTCTTTTGGCACATATTTTCTGTACTCCAACTAAGTGACAGTTTCTGTTGCATGTATGTTAGTTAGGACAGGGAAGGAGTTCAGCTATAGTCTCCCACTATGCCAGATGGGACAAGCACATCACAAGGGGAACAACAAAGACGTTTACACTGCAATAAACAAATGGGGAAAAGGATGGGTTCTTCCACACCGAGAGTAGAGGGATGATTATTTTTAATGATCGTCACTTACTTTATGAAATATGAAGTAGCCCGGTTAGCTCACGTGTTTAGAAATAGAAAGCACAGACAATAATCATAATGTGTATTCTTGCAAACAGTATGTCAGATTCTTAGGAAGAACTACTGTTGCACTCCCTGAGAACAAATACTGTGTAATGTGAAAGTCAATGGTAGCACATTAATTTCACAAGAACATATAACCAACAAGACAACCACCTACTCTTTTTTTTTTGCATTTCACAAAGCTTCTTCAACAGTGTCATACTACAAACATGTAGTCAGATTGTCACAACTAAAACTCTTAGGAGTTAAAACAGGCTTGTTACCTGCAAAAAAAGGTCGGTCAATAAGACTTGCCGGGTTTTGTTAGTGTCTGTTGGCAATTTTCAAACCCCTGCAGATACAGTACCTGACAGGTGGGGCTATACTGTACGTTGTATACAGAACAACACAGTAAAAGAGGACATATAAACATCTCCCTGCTCTATGACTTTGGTGTTTAAAGACTTAGCTTGTTCGTAGATTAACAACTCATCTCTTATTTTACCATACGCAACAGACCCATGATTATTCAATCGTTTGACTTTATGTTCGCCAGCATGTTGCTGTTCTTAAAGGGAGAATTTGCCACTTCTGCTCCTACAGAACAGTTTTTGCCCATCTCCCTGCCTTACTGAGTGACAGCGCATTATAACGTTACTTGGTGACAAAAGCCTCAGTTCCGGGTTCGTTACACCTTCAAATTCAGAAGAAACGTTTCCGAGCTAACAGGTGACAGTTACAGCTTCAAACTCTTAAAAACAACAACAAAGGAACCAGAGTGTGTTCTTACCTTTCAGCTCAGGTAATTGTTGTGCAATTTCTGCTCTCGATGTGTAGTGACAATCGGTGAGCTCCAATCTGCGGATTCCTGTGTCACGGACGTCGGTTCGCACAGAGCACAGCGGCGCACTGCTGCCAACAGCAGGACAGGAGGGGAATGACAGGTGCCAAGGCACGGACCAGAGTGACAGCATTCATGAGTGAGACAACTGTTCTGACAGCCACCACTTGTCAACTGTGCCACTTGTGGGGTAGGGCCAATGGGTAGGGCTAACCTATCATTGGCTGCAGACAGATTTCTACACAGTTCAAAATCTGCACCGCGCAAAAATACTATTATTAAACTCTCACTGCAACAGGGATCCAGCACTGAACTTGGTCAGCATTTGAATTCTGGTAAGCCTCTATAAAATGATATGCAGGGGGTCTTGTGTATGGTTCTATACGATTGGACATTGTTCCAAATTTCCATTGTGTTTAAAGTTAGGTTTCCAGTGCCATGTAGCCTATATAAGAATTCAACGATTCAAAGGTTTATTTGTTGAAGTAATAAATGTAAGGATTAAAATTCAAGGCAAAAAAAAAAAGAAAAAGTTTTTTAAATTTTTTTATTTAAATGTGCATTTGTCACAAGTTCAAAAAAAGAGAAAGCTTTGGAAAATGGATTAAATAGAGAACAAAACAAACAACAACATTGCAACCAAAGTTGTACATTGCATTTAAAGGCATTTCATTGAATGCTTTCTGCACTGATTTATGAAATAGTGCTTCCACAATTTTAGGACATTAACTATGAGTAATTTTTAGAAGCACCTTGTCGTTTCTTGTTTCCATTTTCTGCACATTTCATTGGGACTCTCATTCATTTCTGTATGGAAGTGAATGCACACCATCAGGCAAGGAAGGGGTGGGGGGTGGCTGGCTTATGTGCTACAGCTGCATGAGCAACTGTAGCCCAGGAGCAGCTGTAATGCGAATTCCCATGATTTGGAGGGAAATAATGTAATACAATGACATCTGTCACATGTGTCCGAAATTTCCCTGCAGTCAGTGAGTAAGGGGATGTTAAAATTTCAGTCGGTATGCAGAGTCATTCATTCATTGTAGCTGGGAGACAGGGAGCAGATAGAGAGAAACATAACAGAGAGAGAGAGAGACAGAGAGAGGGGTGGGGGGAAAGTCATATTTAGGGTGTATGTGGGCAGAGAAAGAGTGAATGAAAGTTGGTGATTGGAGAAGAGACAGGGAGAGGAGTGAGACCCTCAAAATACTCAATTTAACATCTGATGGGTCACTTCAAGGCTTAAATCTAGTTAGAAAACCTATTGCAGACTACTTGGACATACAGCACACCACACCACAGCAGTTTGGAGGTTATACCAAATGGATACAGCAACATCAGTTGCTTTATGCTCCCATTTTACTAGTGAACACATGGGAACTGTACGACAGAAGGAGGTAAGGAACTGGTTTGATTTTGTATATTTAATGTACATAATGTGAGTGGGATGTTGTGGGATTTACACAGGTTGTGTTGATTTAAATTTTCATTGGCTTGGCTGTGTGTGTAATGTGATTTCATTATGAATTAAATTAAGACATATATTTTCTCCCTGTAGTCACCTTAATAATTGTGAAAATTAATTCGGTAGGGAGGAAAATATAGATGTGGTATATTTATTTTGGTAATAAATATTTGGTTTGGGAAATCCTTTCAGCATATGTATTCCCTAAAAGCAACCTCTTGTATTTTGAAAACTGCAATCGTTTAATGCATTTTTTTTTTATTAATCATGCAGCTCTGGGTGGGTTTCTTGTCTTATCACATGTTATCTGAATGTTTCCCAGCTTATCAGCCATAGTCTATGACTTTAAGGGCTGTATGCAGTCCTTCTGTTCAAGCCACCCTGTCATTTGGGCTACATATCAACTAAACAAATGATGACAACAGCCTCAGTGCTGGGAAATTACCAAGCGGTATCTCAGAGGTTACTGAACTTTGAAACACTGGCCTTGGAGATGTGGAAGTGTGAGTCAAGAAGAGGAAAGCAGAGCATTTTAGGGCCAAAGGATTGTCTCTGTTAGGAGAAAGCAACAGAATGAGGGGCACGCATCGAAAAGGAAAGAGAAGGCAGAGGAGAGTGATTCAATCATGCAAGAGATCCCCAATGACTGTTGAAATGTTGGCTTGTGTGATGAACGGCTTGAGGGAGTTGCACTGAGTCCCTGGCTGTCATGTTTTTCCTTGATTCTGCCCAGCTGGCCCCCAAATACTGTACATTACCAGCTGTGGACAAATGGTCACACACACACAGCATAAAATGTCACTCTTACCGAGGATCTTAATCTCATTTTGATACATAATATAGAACAAACTCATGTGTGCAGAGCTATTCAGTCATTGACAAAGCTTGGCACTAATTCCCAGTAAAAATGTTAATATTTAAACAGAGAAATGCTTTTAGATCATTTGGCTAAAGACGCCTTTCTCTCTCTCTCTCTCTCTCTCTCTCTCTCTCTCTCTCTCTCTCTCTCTCTCTCTCTCTCTCTCTCTCTCACTCTCT
>JBBPCS010022286.1:0-24890 GCA_037974645.1 Hollardia meadi
GCCAATTCACATTTTCTTCATGCCATGACACCGCATTTGACTGTTTGACACTTTACCTGACTTTCAGTAAACTTGACTGAATGCACGTGCTATTACATTTACTCGCCGTTAGATCCGAGGGGGGCGCTGTTTCACTCATTTGAGGATGGCAGCGACATGCGAGATGTTTTGAAACAAACTAAAACATTTATTAAAAATATTGTCATTCATAAATGTAGGCTATATTTGGATACCAGAATTGTTTCTGTAGATAAATGGTTCTGCTGGGTTTTTTTCTCATTTTGTGACTTAAACATTTTTTTTTTTTTTTAAATAAAATCCTAATCATCTCCACATTGAGGAAGAAGTCTGAGCAGTGAATAGGCTACCTGAAAACCCCTGTAACTAAAACCAAAACTATCTTCATCAACACCACTAGGTAGGAACATGTGTCTTGAAATTTGCTTTAAAGTCCCTCTCGACCAGACTCCTCATCTTATACTGCAGTGTTGCCTATGCACACAAGAGGGAGGCAGAGCACTGTAGCCTATTTAAAAAAAGAAAAATCGTTTATTAATCCTCCTGTAATCCAGCATCTATTGAGCAGCATCTCCATCATAGCATGTCAATTGCAAACTGATGTGGTTAATCAGTATCATGTTTAATGCACGAAATTTGCCTTGGTATTTTAGTACATAGCAATCAATATAATACAAGAAAAGGAACAGAAATATACAGTGCAAAAGTCAAGAATCATCAGGGTTGGGTAACAGATTACATGTAGGCTAAAAGGTAGCTGTAATCAGGCCAGATTACAATTGAAAGAAATTTTACATTTTTGATCATGTCTTAAAAATATGGCAAGATTAAAATTATTACTTCTTAATGAATATAAATATGCTGAATATGTTCTATCAAAGTAAGCTACGCCTCTCAGGTTGCCAGTTTTGTTAATGGTGACTTCACTAATATATATATATATATATATTTTTTTTTAATTTTCATCATTAAAAAATTTTTTTTTAATGATGATAATTTAGTTTTATTCCTCTTTTTTTACCTTCAAAATGGTAGATGAACATTTTGAGTAGGCCAAAGTGTTACACAACACAAAAGAACACAAAAGAAACAGAATCACATGCATGCTGTAAAATATGCACAGTACACCTGTGATTGTTTGTGCCAATACGGTTTGGTAAAGTTAATTTGAATTGACCAACTGTAAATTCTGAATATGCAAAATGTCTTGTATTTGCATTTAAAATGTTTCGAGATGTTTAAAGAAAAAAATAATAGAAAAAAATAATAATAATTACAAAAAACGCCATGTAATTTGTATTCAGTTACTGACTACATTTCAAAGTAGTCTGACCCAAACCTGAAAATTATAAATATAAAATAAAAATGCACAGTAAATATATGAATAATAGGCCTAGGCCTATATATAAAATATGTGAAATAGTTTTTCTCTTAACATTATTACAAATGTAATAATGTTACACATAATTTATGATCACATATAATTTATAATCTACAGTTATTTTGTCATTGTAATCTGTTTATTTTTTAACCCTAATCCTGCTAAATGTTATCTTTTCTTTCTCTGGAGTGGAGATGGAGAGCCATTCGACTTTACTAGCCTATATTCAATCCATTAACACCTCCCTCCTTTATGTTCAGAAGCTGTTCTTTGATAGAAATCTAATGTACCTGTGAGACGATGCGGTAACATTTCATACCGCTACGTGTCGCTGTTGGACCGTGAGTCTCCCACTTCCTCTAACCTCCAACGTAAATGCTGCCCCATCCTTCCTTTGGTCGTGACTGGACTGCTGATGAGTAGTTGACATTTCAGAGGTCCCTGAGATGCATGTTGTGTACAGTATAGCTTCAAACACCCTGATTAAATCAATGTTTAACTGATGAATGCTGAATGAATTCATGGGCTAAAATTACATTTCCGTTCACTTTGAGTATGTATTGGAAAAAAGCATATATAAGTTAATTGAGCTAAATGGAAAATAAAATACAGAAAATGACCTCCTTTTCACATGTCAAGCTGACAAAAGAGATAGAAGAAAACCACAGCAGCCATTGATGCTTTCAGCCTTCAAAATAAATGCACCACTCTTTGGCAAGAATCAATTACACTCGGGTTCGCCAAATACATTTTAATTTGACAGTCACAACCGGAAGTGCTGTGGGGTTTTTTTTTTTTCTTCTTTTATTCAACCCATGTCATCTCCAGCACTCCGCGCTCTGCTGCGTGTGTGGAGCGACGGAGTGTGTGTGTGTGTGTGTGTGTGTGTTTGTGTGTGTGAGAAACGTGTGTGCGTATGCGTATGTGTGTGTGTGTGTGTTCGCGCGCGCGCACGCTTGTGCGTAAACACAGCTCGGTCGGCTCATGTTAGGAGCGAGGGTGCCAGGTCTGACTGCCGCACAAACTAACCAGGTTGAATCGTTCTCGGTGACCGCTCAGATGAGGAGATGGCAGCCGAATCGACCCGGAGATTCACCAAGAACCTGCTGAAACCGGGGAGCGCGGCGGAGATACGGCAAACGGCGTGCAACGCAGTCAGACACTCCGCAGTGACGGTGAGTAGACCCGTATGAATCGTTAAAAAAAGCCACAGAAAAAACATGGTGGTAGTGAAAAACGCATCACCACCTGTGGGCCCTGAAGCTTTTTTTTTTTTTTACTGCTCTGAGCTTTTGAACGCCGCGACCCCCCCCAAAAAAAGCTTTACATCTGGAAATTAATTAAATGTGGTTATCATCTGTCCACACCGCGCCGCGCCGCAGCTGTGGCAGACCTGACATTGGCATTCATGTTG
Source organism: Hollardia meadi (assembly GCA_037974645.1). Classification (NCBI taxonomy): domain Eukaryota; kingdom Metazoa; phylum Chordata; class Actinopteri; order Tetraodontiformes; family Triacanthodidae; genus Hollardia; species Hollardia meadi. The sequence goes on from JBBPCS010022286.1 coordinate 2,814, forward strand.
CATCTTTCTTTGCAGTGGATGAGCGCGGCGCAGAAGTGCTGTTCAGCCTGTATTGATCCTGCAGGGGAGGAACAATTCGATACGTTTAAATTGATAAAGCTCAATGTATCATCCATCGGAAAGAACCCGCTTATTGGCTGGTAATAAGTCGTAGAGCCTGTCGTATTCCCCCTGTAGGTTAGAGTTGATTTCAGTGTGGCTGGCTCAAGTGAATGAAATGCAGTAAGTGGTAGTAGGATAGAGGGATGCGGCATGACACAGGCAGCGGTTTACATCTGCCCAGCGGTGCAAAGAGACTCCAGGGAAGATGGAGGGAGGAACACGGGGGAGAGATGAAATCGACTGCTGGGCTTGATTTACGACTAATTCTATCATCTGTTTAAAATATCGTGAATTGTATGAAATGTATGCTCCAGTGGGTGTGTCACGCCGTATAATCAGAGGCTCTGATTGACACATAACATAGTGGGAGGAGGGGTAATCCAGGAAAACCCAGACACACACACACACCCACATTGTATGCACTCTCACACATGCACACAAGGAGAAGGATTTGTGTTTTGATGATGTCCTTTTGATTCATCTGGCAGAGGACAAATCTTTGTGTGTGTGTGTGTGTGTGTGTGTGTGTGTCCATTCTGTAGAGATTAACATAGAGAAAGGTCACTCCACTCCAGTCTCTTTGCCGCCACACTCCACATCCTCTTCACCTGGGCGTTAGTGTGTCAGTGGGACACATGCAGAACAGAGTGGGGCGAGAAATGATTGGAATAAAGAGGGAAAAACAGAACAGAATATGGTAGAATAGCACGAGCCTTAAATGGAGTACAACAGAATAGTGTTTATTGATTCTCCCACTGGATGTAGAAATTGACTGGTGGGTCACCTTGTGTTGGTATCATTTAGGACACTGACACACATGTTGCAGTGCAGTGTCAACACGCCGAGCTTCACTGCCTCGCCTAAAAGCCCCGCAGCTGAAGTCACACACTGACTCTGTGGTTCTCAAGTAAACACACTACAGACAAGTGACCGGTTAAGGAAAGGAAGCGAGGAGATAGATGGAGAGATTGAGAACATGTATCTCAGTTTGAAAAAAAGGAGCTCTTCAGTTGCCTGGTGTGCCCCCATCATCACCATGTTTTACAGTGTTAAACATAAACAGTTATGCTAATTAAGACATCAACATGTTTTGTATTTTTCATTAAAGCACAAATGCAAATAATACAATGAACAATGGCTGAATACCATTTAGCTGCTTCAGTTTCAGGGTCCTGGTATTGTGCATGCTGGTGCACTGTCAGAGCTCAGTGGGATACTTAAATAGCACTGACTGGGCCATTGTTAATGTTAATAGCAACATGTGTTCTTTCCTGCCATGACAAGCCAAAATATTTGCTTTCAAAAAAGAAACTAGAATGGCACTCAGTTGAGCGCATAGCCCACCTCTGCCAAGGCCCAACAGCCCTCTTATTTAAGCCTTAGCACCAACTGCAGCAACTCGTGACACTCTGTTTGTACCTTACTGAATCCCTGTCAACTCAGCTACACATTGGTGGTAGTCGCAGGCTTGATAGCGTTATTTGGGAAAACACTACCCCCGATGAAAACACGTTTAAATCCGCTAGATCCGAATTCTTATGTGGATCCGCACTAAATTGTACACGCTCATAGATAACAGCCCTCTGAATACGCCTGATTTAGATGCATTATTCCCTGGAAAATTAATGAAAATGTAGAAAAATGCCCTATCTCGCAATGTTAAAGAAAGAGATGAAAAAATTCCTGGATCCACCCCTTTATCCGGATTCCGCACCAGAATTGAATGGGTTCTTCCTTGGCCCATGCCCCCATCCTTCTACCAAGTTTCGTGGAAATCCAGTAGTAGTAGTTCAGTGGTTTTTTGCGTAATCCTGGAGACAAACAAACCAACCGACCAACCAACAGACACGGGTGAAAACATAACGTAAAAAGCCAAAAACTCCAAAAAGAATATTTTCTACAAAAACAAAGTGTTGATGTTGTAGAGCTTTTTTTTTTGCCACAGATACCAGTTGTGTTGCACAAGTGCTTGAGGGCTTTTCTTAAGTCGTGGCTTAAAAACTTCTGATCATTAACGCTAAACTCACTAGAGTTAATGTAAGAATCTGAAATATTTGGTGCATTGGCCGAACGAGGGGTGAACAATATGGATGAAACATATAATATATATCATTTTATGTCACAATATATACAGTAGTGGAACGTACATTACTTGAGTACATTTACTCAATTACTGTACTGAAATACATCTTTGAGGTACTTATACTATTACTTCAGTATACTGTATGCGACAACGGTACTTTATACTTCACATTTACATTCTACATTTATGTCATAATTTTCATTACAAATTCAGATAATTAATGCAAAATATGATCAACAAATACATTTAAGCTTCCCAGCAGTATATTAAGTCGTTGAAATGAGCCCCACCTTTGCCAACTGCAACTACTTATAAAACCATCAATATAATATGTATTATTCTGAAAAGGGCCATTCTGTATAATGAGTACTTTTTCTTTTGGTACTTAAAGTGCAGTTCTTACTGTGTAGATACTGTATATATCACGATGTAAACGTTATGGCAGAATCTCAGATGTCATATCCTGCATGTCTGTGCACAGTTTACCAGAATACCTAACCATTTCACAAAAGTTGTTTTATGTAACACTGGAATGGAAACCATGACTGATACTCTGATCCACATCAGCATGAGGGCACCTGCTTTTTTTTTTCTCCTCTTTGTCATAATCCAGCGCCGGAGACTGACTGGTTAGTCTCAGTTCCTTTCCTTAATCTCGAAAAAGTCTCTCAAGATGAAAAAAGCCATAAATAATTACTTGCAGTCATTCTATGTTCGGATATAGGATGCAGAAGCACGGAGGAGTAAGCATGTGTGTGAATGTGTTGGCGTGACACTTGTGTGCACAGACTTGGGTTAAATGGGTGTGTAAATGTCTGTCGGTGTTGTGTGTGCGTGTGTGTGGACGTTTTTTGCGAGTGTGTTAATGCATGGCCTTTTGTTGGTGAAAGAAACCAGGTCAGCAGAATCAGGCCCTATGGCGCAACAGTCATTGAAGCGTGAGCCTCTCTCTCTCACTGACCCCCTCTCTCTTTTCATAGAAGCTAATTTTTGTTCCTCATTCACTTAACGTCACCCACCGCCCGACATCCCCTCCCCTGACTTTGCTCCCCATCTCTCCACATATTTGAGTTTGGACACTGTTTTCCTCTGTGTTTCTTACTGCCCCACTGCTCTGCGAGGGCCCCACAGTCAGGTTAGATCTGCTTCTGAAGCGTGTGTGTGTGTGTGTGTGGCATACATGATACCTGCTAAATCCCCCGATGCATGCTACATTTTCCTCTTATGAACTGCTCTGCGAAAGCAATCACTGCTTTCTGACTATGCCACTGTTTCTCATCGTGGCCTCCAATATGCAATGAGCATGGAAGGGTAGATAGATAGATACAAGAATGAAGGGTGTAATGGTGGTTTTCTGGCCTCTGTCTGGCTCTGGGCTGCTGTACACCAATGAAATTCAAGCATATTCAGCATATTGGCATATGCAAGATATGTTTAATATACACGACAATCAAGCAGGTTTTGTATCAAACATGACTGAAGTGCAATATGCAAATCACATTAACAACAGTAATAGCACCAGAGTCGGCGTGTTTTTTTAGGGCTCGCAGCAAACGTGAACAAGCGTAGCCGTTGTTACTCTGGCTGCCTGCTGGGATGAACCACATGTCATACCATGCCTGGAGGATACCAGCCACACTAACCAGTAACCACACAGCCAGACATTCAGAACAACATGCCCACCCTGGCATCCCATGCTGCTCAGGGTCTATTTGCCCAGTAGCACAGGGTTGCTTGTATGCAGTCACCAGCGCTCGCTGCTTAAGGCCATATGCACACTGACGCTTTTTTTTTTTTTTTTTTCACGTGGTATGATCCTCATGTTTGGTGTAGTCTCACTGTGGTTCTGTCTTTCCTTTTGGCTCCAGATAATGCCACTCGTTGCGCTTGGCAGTCTTTGTGCCCTTATGGCACTAGCTTCATGCCCAATCGCATGCTGACTATTTTTGGTGCCCGCTCCCAAGCTCTATGCATTTACCGTGGATTTTTCCATTCTGTGACAAACCAGCGTCTGATAGTCCTGTATAGAGATGGCCCTGTAGTCACATACAGTAGCATCTAATCATAAATACCAGTGTTCTCTTCCTCCCAGATTTGGCTTATTAACCCGCAAATAATTTTTAAAATTGCTGCTGCTCACCATTTTCCAAATCAAACTAGGAATAAAGCTGACTGTTGATGCCTATTTCCAGCAAGTTTCAAGTCTCTGCACTTGGTTTTCATTATGGCTCTAACCAACAATTATGTTTAATTATTGATTCATCATCTGTCGGTTATTTTGTCAATTAATTGGATTAATAAAATCGCAACTGTCCAAAACCGCATAATATTAAATATACCAATATAAATATAATATATAAAATATCAATATAAAGAACTCTTAAGTATTCTACAGCAAAGACGGGGGAATAAAGTTACATTTTTATGGTCATGTTTTTAGATCATTCTGTTAGTTATATGGTTAAATAAATAATAATAAATAAATGCCTGGAAGGTATGAAATCACTCTCAAAAACAAAAGTGTAGTGCTATGGAGACTGGCTGACAGTGATGTAAAATACATGTGACTTATAGTTAATGAGCATGAACACACGTTCTTTGGCCTTCACACTAAAATGTGAGAGCACACACACACACACACACACACACACTCGCGCTGCAGCATATAGAAAGAAGGTCACACTTTGGTTAGAGTTCAAATGTTTTTTCATCCTGTGCTTTTCAGCCAAGCTTGCACTTGATGTTCTTAAATATTTTTTAAAAAAAAGGTGTTTATATTTCATTGACACCCCCTTAAGCTTTCGTTTTTTCTCCCTCTCAAGATTTATCACATTTGTTGCGTAACTCATCTCACTTTATGCTGTGTGAAAGAAGGGAGGTGAGACAGGAAGATGTTTCAGATCTCCTTTACTCTCCTTTCTTCTTCTCTCCCCCTCCTCTAGAAATTGGACACACAGGTCACATTGGATTAGTTTCATTTTTCTGCTTTCTGTTAATCTGTCTGTACGTCAGCCTTCTGGGCTTACACTAGTCATGTTCTGCATGCGTGTGTCTGTTCTTCTAGTAAAATACCACTACTGGGCATGTCTGATTGTCTGGAGCGAAAATGTGTGTCAGACAGCGTGGAGCAGTCATTTGTTGGTTGGGGGGGGGCGGCACGTCTACCCGGCGTGCCTCTGTGATGCGTCATGGCGGACGTGTGTGGTCTTTGGGGAACATGCTGTCAGTCTGACTCTGCTCTCTCCTCACGACACATCATGTCAAATGCCTGGGACGTGTTGTGCATGACTGCTGACCTGCCTGTTTGTCCAGCATACATGCAGAGCAGCCTAGAATGTGTCTGTATGAGTGTGTGTGCCTGTGTGGTACCTGTGGTTTTTGCAAAACCGACCGTTTAGGCTGCGTTATGCATATGAGTTTGCAATCGCTTTACATCTGTGTCAGCGGGGTTCTTTATCGCAAATTGACCACAGTGCACCGCCATGTTTCAAGAAGAGAGTTGTCAGTGTCACTTCAGTCAGATTCTGGCAGCATGTAATGCCAAATAATAATACGCCCTTCTTATGGGAGTTAGTGTGACTGATGAAAATCAATTGTCCCAGAGGAACCAGTTAGATTACCAGTAATTAGCCTACTCTCTCACAGCCATGCTTCTGTTACCACGGCAACAGAGAAAGGTCAATTGTCATGGAATTCTAACAGGAAGCGCTGCTATCACTCCTCGCGTATCTCTACTTTTTTTCCACTTGTAGTGTATCTTATTTCATCTCATCTACTGTATCGCTCTCGTGTTCCCATGCAAGTATTCCATAAATGAATTTGCCGAGCTGCTGATATTAGATTTACTCTTTTAATTGTTTCTCTCACCCGCCTCCTACAACTGCGTTCTGAACACCCACTCATTTTATTTTATTTTACTTTACTCATCTGCCCTGCGTCTCTCTTTGTTTGCACGATGACAACCCTGAGCTGTAGACCGGTTGTAGTTGCTGGAGGAGCTCTGCACTGATCCTGACATTAGTGTCACATGCCTCTCATTACATCTGGACAAGGCAAAGTAGGACAGGGAACGGAGTGAAGCTGGAGCCAGGATCGAGCTCATTATTGGGTCGGGCGTCTTATCACTTTAGAGAGCTAGACCATGAAGAGGGGAAAACCATGAAGAAAATGAGAGTGGGTAGGAAGGATGAGGAGAGGGAGAGAGATTCAGTAGATCCGTTTTACCTCCCAGAGGAGTTCACACTACTGCAGATAATCTGTCCTCTTATACACATTCTGTCCTGTGTTAGTGTATTTGGCAGGCTATTGTTCGGTTGCAGTGTGCATGTTTTTATGTAGATTGTTTGGACATGTCAGGGTGTGTCATTGGTATTTGCGTTTCTGCTATAAGTCTGCAAGCTAGCAATTTTTTAGGTCGCAGTGGACATTCATGCAAGTGTTCCAGTTCTTGAAGAAAGTCGGTTTCTCAGCACTTTTTTTTATGTCCGTGGAGTGGGATATGAAGCTGCTTCACAAATCAACAGAGGCAACGTTTCCTTGCCTGCCAATAGAGTTATTCTGTTACATAAGTTGAGGTTTTGGAAATCGTACCACAGTCGGATTGTATAACCATATAAATCAGACTGCGGAAGAAAAGAATCGCGTCCAGCACGAACAATTAAGAAAGAGGATTTGACTTTTAACATTGCAATGGTAATATTAAAGCAGCACTTTACTGGATGATGAGAGAAATGATATATTGATCACAAAACAAGGTGCATTGTGATGCAGGTGGATAACCACCTCTGCTAAACTGTTTCCTCAGGGAAATCCTGTAGCCACATTAGCCACATTAGCTAAATAACTGAAACACGACACTTTATGACAATGGCTCATGCTCAGCAGACACACAGCAAAATACTGAAGTAGTAGCTGCTGTTGATGTGTTGCGCAATGCTTCATCTTAAATTTGCATTCGGTTCATTTTGCATGTGTCTCTTCTTTGGTCCACTGCTTCGCGACCCGTTGGAAGCCAACGCATGTGATGAGTTCACACACTCACTGACACAGAGGCGTCTCGCACTGTGTTTCCCCTCTACACCTCAGTTTGCGTGTTCTGTATGTTGTATCTTATACTCTATATGTGTGAAACCACACACACACACACACACACACACACACACCATGCATTTTGTGTCTCTCTGAACAACTCGGCGTGCAGCTTTGCAGAGAAGCCGTGCTGTGCAGTTCAACATGTGGTGTCATCAGCAGGGTGACTATTACTTATTTTCTTCCTCCTGCCAAACTTCCCCTCACCTCGTTCCCCCCTCAATTCCTCCTCCCTCCACCTTGTGTCTCTCCTTATATTTTCACTTCTTACCTTCTGCCACCCTCTGCTCTGCTCCCTCTCTACTTTTTTTTTCTCGCCTTCTTCATCTGGACACGAATTCCCTAATTGCCTACACTTCCTTTTTGCTCCCTCTCTTGCTCAAAATCTACTGGATTTACATTCACCCATCTACTCAGTTCTCAGTCCTTGTTACTAGCAGCTCGTGTCACTGCTGTATGTGTGTGTGTATATATACCCGCGGACCAGAGTATGGAGAGAGGGATTAGAGGAGATGAATAGCTCTTTGACATTTGTTATGACGTAGCTGCAGACGACTCAGCCATGTTTGCCCGATAGTAGGACCGTGCACTGCCAGGCCTTGGTGTGTGTCTGTCCCCATCTTCTCAATGACTCATTCAGAAAGGGCAGAGAAATAAAAGCAAAGCAAACAAACGCAGGAGGAAAAAAAATAAAAATTTTGAGCCTGTCACTAGTGACACTGTCTCCTGCTGAATTCCCCCACTGTTTGAACTGATGCTGCACATTGATCTCAGTGATGTCGTGTGAACACAGGAACCCCCCACCCCCCACCCCCCCTCCTCCGACATGCATGTAACTTTGTAGTGTCAGACCGCCAGTTGTGGAATTGCATGACAAAAAGTCTGTTTAGGTTGGAAAACTGGATGGAGAGAAAGTGTGGATCTGTCTGCATGTCAGTGTTTGTGAGAGGTCACATGAGAGGAGGAGAGAGAGGTCCCCGGGGCTCCATGCATTGTGCCTCGCTACGTTCACAATAGGCTCTTTGGAGAGGCTTCACAGCCAGTGAACTGCTCCATTCAGACTAAGCTGGCCAGGCTTTGACTCACTGGAGCTTAACTTTTATCCTCTCTCCCTCTCTTTCTCTAAAGCTCTCCATCCAGCCTCACCACCCTGTCCCATACCTTAATAGACACCATGTCCACTCGTGTATCCAGATTCTCTCCATGGCCCCCAGGGAAGGGGTGAGAGAGTGGAGGAAAGGGGGGAGTCCACTTCACATACTGGACTAAGAATAGTTCAGTGACTCTCTATGAGTGAATTGCAGTGTTGTGTCTCTCCTTCACTCTGCATTCCCGAGTAGGAGGGCAGATTATGCTAGCCATTACCGTCAGACCCCGATGCCCTGCTGCCCCTCACCCTGTGTGTCAGCTATATGTGATGTGGACTTTTCCCTCACTAACACTGGCTGGACAGGAGGACATAGAGAGAGTATAGGAGTGATCTGATTAAATAACAGATTGGCAGGATGTAAAAAAAAAAAATGTACCGCTTGTACAAGCTGTCCTCAAAGTCTTACAAAAAGAGAACCATGTTTTAGTTACTCAGATGAATTTCTCTAAGATCTTTTTGTGCCTTTCTGCTCTGCCTGTCTGACCCTTTCCCCGTTGGCTTTGATCAACCCAGCTGACACGCCAATAATCCCGTCTGATCGAGTCTGTCCTCTCGGCCCTGGTGGCAGAAAGTAAAACAAGCAGCTATTACTTCCAACCAGTTACCCACATCCATCCACCCATATGCACAAAGATAAAGGCACACACATGCATGCACACACACAGTGTAATGTCTGCAGACCCTAAGCCACTGTTAGAAGTAGAACAGATAGCACACGAGAAGACATGGCTGGCATAACTGGGCATGGTACAAGAGAACTGGCTGAAAAGAACCCACAGTTTTGAGATATGGCTGCTATCAACAAAATGCTGGATCAATATATATATATTCTTCACTGGTCACTTTCTGGAACATTATCCTTTTTACACTGCTTATCTAAGGGCTGGACAATAAACTGAATTTATTAAATTATAATGTTGGGAATCTTTCACAGATCGCACATTTCGCATTACATCAACTTAAACGATGCAATGATACATTATGTTAAAAAAAATAAATACATTTAATGGATGAGTAATAGTTTTATATTCATAGTTATGTTGCATTTAATTCTCGTGTGTTATTTAAAAAGTAAATCTATTTAATTGAACACTATTAGTTTTTAATTAATTTTATAACATCCACCCCTCATACTATTGAGGGTGTATGGTGTTTTTTCATACTGTGGAGGTAGATTTGACTCAAAGATGCCAGTTCCAGTCATTCATGCTATTCATGCTGACTGTCGCACAGAGGTGTCTCACCAACATGCATCGTATAGGAAACAGCCCTGAGCCAAAACTCTCAATAAGTGAAAGTGGTAAAGGTGGAGAAAAGAGCTCGGATACATTCACGATTGTCTGTCATGCTGGTGGATACTAATATTAGAGGGTCTGTAGCATTCTTTCTTTATTTCATTCTTCTGTTTTGGATTTTCTGTTCTGAAAGCCTTCCTATTGGCGAATCTTGCTGTGATCAATTTTGTGCGCCTTAAATGTCAGCCAAAAAGCTGAAAGGGGATTTGCAAAAAGAAGTGAGAGAGGAAATAAAAGCACGGAGAGAGGGAGTCAAGGGAGAGATTTTGAATCTGTAAAAAGGGGAGAGAATCTTTTTTGGGGGGGGGGGGGGTTAAGGGAAGATCATACATATGAAAACGCATGAGGAAAAGTGTTCAGACCAGCTGCGTCCTCAGTCTGAATTGGGACCTCAGGGAGGGCGAGCTATGCTGAGTGGGCGTCTGGTAGATAGTTAGCGCTGGTGTAGAGGTTACATAGAGGTTACATGTAGGCTTTGTGTAGGTGTCATATGTAGGCGTCACGACTGAATGATTTATTGTGAGCCAGGCATTCTAGTGGGCTTTGTCTTTGCTGTGAGGGTGTAGATTGGGGGTTGGCATAAGGTTTTATGATTTATGTTTTACTATGGCTGGAATGAGGCTGATGTGACTGTTCATAACCATAGTAGCTTATACCCATTGCGCTGGTGTGCGTTTCTGGCCTGTCTGCATGAAAGTAAATATTGGCTCGGACCTGATTTGGGATGAATATGGCAGGTTCAGAGTGAGGACACATGTTTCAAGCTAATAGTTACAGGAAGCAAAAATCATTGAGGATAATTGGTCAAGGAATTGTTGCGGTTTCCGAGTATCAGAAGCTCAACGTATTTCTTGGTTTGACTTGGTCAGCATGAAGGAGTCAGTGAACTGTCTTAGTGAACTCTCAACAGCTGTGTAAATGGCCCAGATACAATGCAGAGAAACAACAGATACATGTCAATGCTGAGAGAGTAATCATGACTACCACACTGGACTGGCGTCTATTGTTTTGCTGCAGCATCCTTTTCGGTAACACCAGGTATAATGCTGGTGTTACTGCAGTGAGGCTCCTTTTTCTGTTTCTAATTTGTGTTCTCTAAAAAAAAAAAATCAGAATTAAAGGGACAGCTACTTTGCTCTGCTTGCCGTTATTACCTCAAACCGTCAGTAGCAACAGAAGGACACTGACTCACGATTTACCGCACAGACCGAAAAAAGGTTTACTGCCTCATGTATCGGCAGATGGATGGATATTATCGCCGATATTTAACAAGAAGTCGGTGACTTCAGCCGTCTACGCTTGACTCCTGAGGTCTGATACGGAACAGGAGGTGGGGGAGGGGAGAGAGGAGAAAAAAACGCAGCGAGATGCGGAGAGACGCCACGTGGGAGAATGAATTAATGAGACACCAGCTCTGTGACAGTACAGTATAGCTGTGTTCCTGCCGCTGCGTGGCTGTTAAATGATACCAGTCTTCTGCTTTTCACATCTCGCAGGCCCGATTTTTTTTTCTCTTGTGATGCATTTTATGACTGCTTGAGACTGTAGAGTCACGTAGACAGCTTTGAGCAGTAGTGTTATTCCATTAAGTCCGAGCTAAAAGGGGAGTTTTACAGCGCAGGTCAATAACATCCTCACAAAATCACAAAGTCTAGCTTGTTTCCAAAGGGTTTACCACAGTGTTTTATAGTCCATGTGTGTCACCTCACATGAAAGAAAGAACACCTCTAGTAATATCACAGAAACTACTACTTTTGTAAAAGATTTTGTGAAAGACAAGATTGGGATGTGGGTGGATAACCACCTCAGAGTTTCTTGGAGGATCTCCTGATGATGAATGTAAACCCATCTCACGTGACATGTGTACAGTATCCCACATATATTTCACATGACTCCATAAAGTATGCAAAAAGCAAACAATAAATTAAAGAATCCAAAACTTTTCAACCTTTTACGCACAGTTTAAAGATAAAGTGGTGTCCGTTTACAGTTACTCCCCCATTGATTTCTTACCATTTAAAGCTGCGAGGGTCTGTATGATGTGATGATCTACTCTTATAATAAAGCCAGTTATTCAAAACCCGCAGAAATAATTGTTCCATCCCCTGTGACGTGTTGGAAAAACATAAAAATACGGAAAAGAGTTCAGCAGTTTTTTTGGAGGCTCGATGGATGAACAGGAGAAAAGGTGAGAATGTTGCTCAGGAGAGGTGGGTGAATTTCAAGTGGGAGGTGAGTCAAAGGATGAATGGAAATTTTTAACAATGCCCCTGGCAGTTGTTTCTCACCAACTTCCCCTCTCCCATACTCTCCACCTCATCTCCGCACAACATCTCTCCTGCCTCCAGACTTTAGTTCTCACTTAAAGACATTTTAATTGCTTCCTTTCCTAAACAAACCGGCTGCCAGAGGACCAGATAGTATCACTGGCACAGAGCGCCTCCTGGAGGTCAATCATTCAGGATGTGGCAGTGACAGCAGCTGCTACACAGAGGTGAGGAGACTGACACAGAGGTACACGCAGCCTGCTGTATCGACTTCTCGGCACTAGATGGCATTGGCAGTGTGCTGCTGTGGCTCTGAACTCCAGTTCTTCCTGTTACTCCCCCTTTAGGGAAGAGCTCAACTCGGAGCCAGATAAAACTGCTTCAAACATTCCACACAGATTAGATTTTGTCACAGTAATGTTGCACAATTAAACGTATCAATTCATGATTTTGATATTTGATATTTGCAATGTCTTTCTCACAAATATGCCAGTGTTTGCATGAGGAGGGCGATCTATGGCATCAAGCGCTTCTAATTTCCCCCTTCAACAAGTAAGAGATAAATAAATAAATAAGACAACTGTGAGTCACTTGACCGGCAGGCATGAGCAGAGGGAGGCAGAAACGAAAACAAATCGGACGCGTGTGACAGAGAGAGACTGAGGAGTGACAAAGTGAAAGACAACCTCTGGTGGAGAGACAAAATGAGTTGGAATTAAGAAAATCCCTCCATTTCAAAATAAAGTGTCTTGCTTGAACAGGAAAGGGCTGACATCTGCTCTGTGGAGCACTTTCGGATTCAAAATGACAGCCAAAAGCACATATTTTGTCCCAGCTGCAGCACAGCAGGGAAACACCATAAATCCACACAACCACTCTGAAACAAAAACACAAAATACCATGAATCGGTCAAAGTCATGAAAGCTACCGGACAACATCTGACCACAAAAACATCTGACAAGTATTGTACCCGGGGATTTATATTGAAGTATTTACTATAATCAATTCTTGGCAAGATATAGATCTCTGGACTACCTTAGGTGACAAACAAGCTCAGTTCAGACCTCGCCTGTCTTCCTGTATGTGCAAGAGGCCGTGGTTGCTGTGGTGCTGCATCTGCAAGCTGAGGTTTTACTGAGAACAGCAGGATCAGTTTGAGATAATATTATCATCACTAGCAACTCTAGAAACAACACAGTCAGTGCATGAGCTACCCTATACTTAACTACCAGTCTTCTGAATAGCGATTGCAGCAACATACTGGTCATTTGATATGTGAAGGAAATCTTGTGAGCCAGTGAGGTCTCTGGAGACTGAAGATGTCTTAAGCACAAGTATTTATTGCAGCTGCAGTTGCATCAAGGAGAATCGATGATGACAAACAGTTCAACAAGTGATACAGTGTGGCGTCATCCCCAAGTATATAAGGCACAAGTTCACATGCTAAGGGCATAATCCACATGTGTGATTATTCTATTGGCTAGTCAAATGTAAGCATCCATGCACGTCTTTAGCTGCTCACATTGCTTGTTAGCAAGGACATATTCCCTCTGTCCCAGACTGTGAGGCTCCTGAATACTTTCTCTCCACACTTTATCAATGCTTAGTCTGCCTGAACCCAAGGACTGTGGGTGAGAATGCAAACAATTACTGAGTGAGGACCAAACTGACTAAATGTGAAATGGATGGAGGGAAATTTCTTCACATGATGAAGTGAAGAATGATTTCTTACATTTTCTGCACTTCTGAGTTTTTGCGTGATAGATTTACGTTATCTGACATTATCTTTTTCTTCGGCCACTCCATTTTTGAATCCTTTTTTTTTTTTTTTTCAGCACAGTCAGTGAACATTCTCCATCAGGGAGAAACACTGTATACATGTGAGAGTGGGGAGGGTGGTGCAGCCAGAAAGAGGTTGACCCTGTGTCCGTCTTGTTGCTCTGTGAGTGCCAGGGGCCACGCGGTAGTTTGCTCAGAACCGAAGCACCCTTGAGTGACAGCATCCTTCCTGTTGTGGTCACCATGGAAACAGGAGAGTGTTTTCCCAAGTAAACTCAGCGGAGCTCTGCACCACATCAAACGCAGCTGCCATGAGTCAGACTCCAGCTCTACAGGGAGCCTAACTATAGCAGAGCTAACTGCTTACAAGGCAGTGTGCAGGAGTTTTAATGGACTGTGGTTTCCTATTTGACCTTGTTGGCTGAGGTATTTCAAGTCAGTAAAATGGCTCGTGCTCGTCTTTTGTCTAAACAGTTAACCGACATTGTATGCAACATGCACACACGCTCATCAAACTCCTGCAAATCTGGTGTACATAACCGCTGCTTTGTCACTTTCAGCAGCAGAGGAACAGTTCTAATGGGAACAGGCGGATTATAGAGACTGAGGCTGTACAGCTGGAAAACATTAACTCCACAAATGATGGCGGCACACTGGCCTATAGACCCAAGTGATGTCATGCTTTACAGGGGTTCAGACTCACACACAGCTTACCCCTGGTCACACAGGGAGACAAGGCAAGCACAAGGAGGACACATACTCAATGATAAAAGTGATTAAAAAAAGTAATACATTAGCATTAGCACATTTGTCAGCCTATAGCGTTTTGTTCTATTCTGTGTCCATCGGGTCAACCGAACATGCGAAACTGTATAGACTCTTCAGGTTTTGAACTTACAATTTAACATACAAAATAAATGCTAACATTAAAATGCTGCTTACATGTTAGCATGTGCGTAAAAATTGCGACAACTGAAATAAAACTTGAAGGGCTGGAACTTGAATTGGAGTATTTCTATATTGTGGTTTTGCTTTTATGTTAAGTTATGAAATACTTCTATCACCACTTCTGTCAAACAAATATGGACGGGAAAAGACTTCATTATTATTAATCTAAAGCATATTTCTTTATGTTTTTCAAATGATTTAAAAGCCCTTTTACTTTCTCTGAAATCTGCCATGCTATTGTTATATTGTTAAATACTAACTCATTTCCTGAAGCTTTTTCCTGAAGTAACAGCCCTGAGCAGCCGTAATTACCAAGTGAACCAATTTAACACTTTCTCCATTTCCTCAAACAAGTACCACCATTTATACTTTCCACAGAACTTATAAGAAAGAAGAGTTACAGTACATATCAGTTGCTTTCTAGGAAATTATTTGGGAAAATAAGTTACAACAACAGAACACAGCATTACTAAAGAGATTGTTAGTGGTTGGCATTTATTTTGCATCCGTTTCAGAAATTGAATATTTGAGTTGCAGATAATGAATTGAGAATAAATGGGGAGTGGTGCATGGTGGTGGTGTTTGTGGTTCTGTCCAGGGATGTAACACTGTGCTCGTAGAGTTTTGTGATTTATTTAACTTTTATGTAACTCAAAGACGTGTGCTGGGAGCTGAGCTGCTTTACACTCCATCATCTCCATGTCTGTGTGTCACTTTCCTCATTCCCATCCATGTCTGTGTTTGGGTCCTCATCACTTGTTCAACACTCTCTACCTCATTGGCTGAAAGTCACCAGGGTTGTTTCGCTTTAAATTCATCTCTCCCTCTCCTATTTTAAAAGGAGGTGAAGTGAAACAATTACAAAAGGGGCTCCAAAAAACAAAGAGCAAAAAATATTGTAGCTTTCCCTCACCCACTGTTACATACCTCTGCTACACCACAAAGACCCTCAATATGAGGAGTGTAAAGCCTCATAAAAGCCTCATATTGAGTGTGGATAGAGAAATTCATTAAAAAAGAACATAAATGCCATATTAGTTAAATCCCATAATTTAAAGGTTGTCATCCCCTCTTGAAAATATATTCATATCACCAGATAATGGAAATATGCGATTAGTTTAAACCTTGACGAACATTTGGATGGAAACATGCTTACAACAGCCAGCATGGTGATATAATCTGTGTTTGAGACTAATGTTTGAAGGCAGGCAGAGTGAATTAGAGCGCCAAGCTAGCTGTGGAACACGGGGACTGTGCTGGCATCTACAAGGCATGTGTGTGTGGGCATATTAGCATGACAGGACCATTGTGGAGGCCTGGCATACAAACAAAGCCCATCTCTGTGACTTCTGTGTGTTTTATCTGCTGCTTCAAGGCATGTTGCACTGAAGAGCCTTCAGTGAGACGCTGGTGGTTGTGGAGGCGTTGAGGAGGGTGGCGCTGGGTGTGGTTAATGTTTGTCTTTCTCCAAGTTGTACACTGCACCGGACATGTGCTCTGTCATCTCCTACTGAGTACGGCACACTGTGTGGGAGAGGAATAGCAAAGTGTGTATGTGCACACGCTCATGTGCGTCTTTCTGTGTGTTTGCGTGTGTCGTGCTGTTTATATTTAGCCATGTAAAGCATTATAATAATGATCATTTATGTGGGTGGTGGGTGGCATTTTCTGTCACATTGGCTTGGATACAAATGACCTTAATCATGACCTAACAGCATCTCTCCATGGCGACCGTCTACTCTCCGCGGGGAGCTGAGAGTGTGCAAATGTCTGGATGTATACATTATCTGTTACTTGATTACAGATCTACTGACAGCCTTTGACAACAAGGCATACAGCTAAATTAGAATGTATCACAGGTCAAATAGAATAGCATAAATTACTGTGTATCGTTACTGTTGACCGGGGTGGAAATTTGTCTTTGGCTCACCAAAACACAAAAGACAGATAAGCAGATGAACACATAAACATGGTCACTTTACTTTATGTCAGCGTCTGTGGCTCAAGTCTTGTCAGTCACTTTGTAGAGTTGAGGATATATGTAATGTGTAAAGTAGTCCTTCCACTGATGCTGTGTGTGTGTCTGTTTCCATTTGGAGTGATGCTTTGACATTTGAATTTACATGTTTGAGTTCATTTATATTATTGTTTACTTGTTCTGTTCTTTCAATCATTCCTTAAGTCGCCTCTTATCATATAATGTTATTGCTGACATCCCCGTTTTCATCTTTTTGACACTTTAAATTGTTTATTTAGCTTGAGAAAAAGGGCAATTTTCGTAGTTCTCTCAATTTTGGAGATACATGGTTTTTATTTAACAGTGATGCTATTTAGAGGTGCAATTCACAAGATATGGCCATAATTTTAGTTTAAAACGTTTAACACATGAACTGACATTACTGACAGAATGTGAAGAAACTGCAGTGTTGACATTATGTCACATACGTCTTTGTATTGTATACAGGTATCTACTGAAGTTATCGTGCTAACCAGCTAGCCCCTACCCGTCCTGTCTCATAATACCACTTTGTACCTCTAGGGGCAATAGACTCCTGTAGATTCAGCTGGGAGATGTATACTAGCGGCAAGCTCGCTTCACAAGTTTCAAGTTTCACAAGCTCTCTTAGCCTTTAGTCTAATAAGTAAACAAAACAAACTCACAAAATGTCAAGAAAGGAATTTTTTTTACACCTATTTTCCTTAGTTAACAGAAAAATACAATCGCACACCTTCTGAATTCAAGCTTCTCTCCTTTACCGAACGTAGACGAGAGCCAAACAACACATAAACAAAATAAAAATCACCAAAATCGTCTTGGTTTGTCTTTCCGAACTCGCCTCTGGTTTGGTCAAAATCAATTCTTCCCGAGTAAGATGTGAAAATATTGATTTCACCGTTTTTGCTCAACGTTTATTACATTATATACATTTACAACATTTATTAATGTTACGTGTTAAAAACTTACTGGAGTCAATAGAAAGATCTTCTAACTTCTCTCCTTTGATATGGTCAGTAAATTATTCAATTAGTTCCCATATTACATTAGTGTCTGAAATTATATTCACTTCCTCTACTGTGCAGTTTAGCAGTCACTTTGACAATCATTGTTTCCATTGAGGAAATATTAAGGCTTAAAAGAGAAGTTGTTTGCTTTGGGCAGTGTTTGATTGGCAGATTTCTCAGCCTGTCACATTCAGTTTATAATGATAATTGTTATCATTATGCTAAACCTCATCGGCCTTGATCAAATTAAATGTTTCTGCTCCAGTATACTAACAAAAATGGCAAAGAACAGCCAACCAAAATCCAGACTTCAAAGCATCCCCTCAGAAGCTCTTGGGTGGCATAACTGGTGCTACATCCATATTTTTTCTGTGTTTTGGATAACCTCTGGTTCAGCAAGTACGACTGGCAAGGAAGAACAAGGGGGATTTTAGGACGAGAAAATAATTTTAAAATCCAGGAAAACATATGAAACCCATTTTGTTCTCAGAATCCACATTTCTCTCTTTTCATCTGGCCACACACATCGACAATTGAGGGAGAAAAGCGAGACCAAAAGTTCCAATGACATTAAAACAATTAAAGTGGTTAAAGTGATTGTCGCGGGCACTCATGGACATCACAACTGATTCAATGGAATTTTATACTTAAACCAGTTGTTTTAGATTTATCAAAAGCCCTGTTTGTGCCCTACCCTCTGAACCAAAATCAAGGTAATTCCACTTAAACTCTACTGTCCTAAAACCCCACAAATGCACGCTTCATCGGTAAAGCTGCCCACTCTCCACTTTCCATCCACTCTCACCACTCCCCGACACTCAACCTGGAGCCTCGCACACACATTGCCAACCTCCACTCTGGAACACTAAGCTGAATTTACTTGAGCAAACGCATACATATGCATAAACACACATTTTTCCTACCCTTTCTTTCAAAAATGCAACAGTTTATTTTATCCAAACCAGAGCGTGGGATAGCGTGCCTGTGCTATACGTCAGTGCACAGACTGTAAACACAGCCAGCAGAGCTCAAGCTCGAAAAGGACTGGTGTAAATGGTGAGGGAGAGTGCTCCAGAATGAAAATCAGAAAAACGATGTAGGTTGCGTGCGTGGTGCGTGCATGTGTGTGGAGCAGCTGGTTCTGGTCAGCTGACGGCTATTGCAGACGGTGATTTGTTGGGTGAGCTGGGCTGGGCTGAACCGTGCACAGCTGCAGTCACTGTGTGTGTATGAGAGAGAGAGAGAGAGAGAGCGAGAGAGGAGGAGGAGGTAAGACTGCCAGTGTGTATGCTCAGCAACAGCAACATTAGGAGCTGGAGACTGTAGAAGAGCAGTGCAGGGAAGACACAGAAAGCTTTAAAAGCAGGACTGGTTGCAGAGAAGTGAGGCAGGTGAGGGGAGGATGGGGTCTCAGTTATTCTTCCTGGCTTGAACAGGGCACAGCACCACTGGCTGGACCAGGGGGCTGACTGGACTGAGCTTGGCTGTGCCATCAGGGCAAACAGTTGAGTTCCGGTTCTCTGGGATAAACAAGGAACCTCAGTTCAGGTGACACCTATACCGCCGGGCGTGACTAGACTTCACAAGGAGTCAACAGCAGGGGATTATGGGTTGTTCGGCCAGTGCGGTCCTGCTCCTGCGATCAGTGGGCGGGGCTGACTGTGGTCACATGTGTTCACGACAGGACCAGATGTCACTGGATGCTGCCACTCCCACATTAGAGGGTTACACCGCCACCACCTCACCTCTGACCATCATTGTAATGGTAACCAACACCTCCAACTCCCCATTAACTTTGTACTTGATGCATGCCGGTAGAGGAGACTGCGGTATGTGGGTGTGGAGTAATTGTGTGCACTATCACATCATATTTTGGATGTGCATGAATGTATATTTTTGTGCATTTTATAATGTAATAATGGACAGATGCATATCCTGAGCCAGAAGGTAAAAAGTTTAGTTTTTTTTTACCATGTCTATAGCCTTTCCTGGTCACACTCTCTCTTTTCTGCCTCTTTCTTTTTTTTAGCTGCTGGGGTTGATGTATGACCAATGATTGGGGCCTGGTTGTTTCCCTTCACAGCTGAGAGGCAGAAAAACGGAAATGGAAGGAGGAGAGTAGAGGGGGATGGTGGGGTCAGACATGAGGAATCTAGTTTCTGTGGGAAAAATCTGCTTTCTCTGCATATGGCCCACAGAGAAGATGATAAATATAGTGACTCAAACAGAGCCATGAATAGGATGATGGATTAGAGTTTTTTGACTGAGTTGCCTAAGACTGAATGACTGGATGAAGGACTCGATGTATGGATTACTTAAAAGTACATGTGTGTTTCTCCTTACTGACTTTTCTGTACAGTGCTTTATGTCAGACATCTGTTTGGTAAATGTATCCGTTAGTGCTGGCCAGATTTTTTTTTTATTTCCAGAAAGACCCTGGTTCCTGTAAGCCTAGTGGAAAAATGTTAGAGTTTTGGCACGGTGGGATCTTTACAGTCACCCTTTTTGTTTCTCTTTCCTTTATTTCCCTCCATAAGCTGTCTCTTCTGGTGCCTGTTTTTCTGGTCTTTGTGGCAAACTAGAGTCATGATAGCTTACCCTGCAAAGTCATGTTTGGCTGCTAATTCTTGTACTGTAAGTATAGGAGCATGTACTGCTATATTCAAGCCAAGCTGCACTACTCTTCCTTTTGCTGATCATTTTTAAGATGACATGAGATTCATCAGCACTCTAGGATTTCAACACTTTTTCAGGCTTAAATGGCTTAAAAGACTTCATTCTAAAGTGTAATCATGTTGGGAATAGTTTTCCAATTTAAATTAGTCCCTTTTAAAATAAAAACAAAGATGGCACTCTTCCAGCCCGTTCTCATGCCCATCTTGTCAGATATTGACGTTTTATCACGCCCCTTCCCATCCCATCCAGACGCACAAGGTACCTTTTGGCGTCAAGGATGCACAAGGGTTTAATGTACCAGCAATGTAAAGCCGTCCGCGTGAGTAATTTAAGTGGATGGCATAGCTGACATACTGTACTTTACAAGGCAAGAAAGTGCCAGGAGGGGTGGAGGTCGGGGTTGAATGTAGGGTGACACACTACGTTTACCCAGGAGACCGGAGTTCGCGTCCCATGTGAAACCAAGTGTCACCAGTCATTCCCTGTAGGAACAACCAATTAGGTTTTGTGCCTAAACTTAACCAATGTAACATAGACCTTGTCCGTCAGGATAAGACGCGTGGCGTGCAACCCGTCGGTTCAAGACGCTAAAGGGAAGGCTTAGTGCATCAGCCACAGATGCCAAAGGGCCCGTTGTGCGTCAGGGAAGGCTTAACGCGTCGTCTGGCTACGCCAAAGGGTACCTAGCGCATCTGGATGAGAGGCAAAGGGTGCATGACACAACGTTGGTATCTGACGAGATGGGATGAGAACACGTTGACTCTTCGCAATAGCAACAGGTTTCTGCAGTGCAGTTTCATACTTAAGGGCAGCAATCTTTGTGTAATTTATCTAGGTGTCCAGGCTAGATTTGGCAGTGTTGAGATTCAAAAGGTTTTGTGACATACAATTGCAATAGTAGGGAGTCAGGTTGCTGGGTATTAGGAGAATCAAACCAAATTGACAGCTGTCTGTGTGCATAAAAATAATAATAAAAATCATATATGGTATCACCAAGTGGCAGAATGCAGAAAGAAAATGGTAAAATCCCCAATATGGATCCCTGGGGAACTCCAAGGTCAAATGCGGCTTCGATAAAATTCTAGTTTAAAGATATGAATAAAACCAGTTTAAAACTCCCAGCAATAAGTCAGTCATAACTTATAACGTATAAGTGCCATTTCCTCACTATCGTCAGGAAATTTCTTGAAAAGTAGAATTGTGCGTATTAGGAGAACACGATCATCTACAACACTTCTGTTGGAATGTGGTCTTCAGTTCTAAAAAGCATAAAGCGGTTCAATATCTTCCGTTTTCTAATGATCGATATTATTATTATGGTTTTCAGAGTGACCTTCACATAGATTAATGGACAGACTGAAAAAGACGTGTTGGCATGAAAGTTATGGAAACCTAACTCAACATGTCAAATTGCCCCTACAAAAGTAGAGAACACTGTTTTTTATCAGAGTAGCGACTTCTCTTTGAGGTAGGAATCCCCATTAGTCCCACTGTGTCTCTCCCCTAACCCTGTATTGTTCTAATGATGTAAAGCAGATGGTTTCTGTCTAGTTTCTTCTTCTCTTTGCTGTCTCAGCTGTTTCCATCCCACTCTCTCCCCCTTTCTCTCTCTCTCTCTCTCTCTCTCTCTCTCTCTCTCTCTCTCTCTCTCTCTCTCTCTCTCTCTATAACTAACAATAAATAAAA